>CM018078.1:2986574-3004074 GCA_008658365.1 Alca torda
GTGGCTCCCCGATGAGTTGTCCCGGCTGCGTGGATGTAGAGGTGCTGCTGGCGGGCCACAGTGTGCCCCGTGTCCTCCTGCGCACCGGGATGTACGGCAGCGTACGTGGGCTGACTTGGCTAGTGTAAGCGATGGATGATGGAGGTCCCAGCCCTCTTATCCAGCGCGTCGTCGGAGTAAATTATTAAGCATTGGAACAGGCTGCCCAGGGAAGTGGTTGAGGCACCATCCCTGGGGGTATTTAAAAAGCGGGTAGACGTAGTGCTTAGAGAGATGGCTTAGTGACGGTCTTTGTCAGAGTTAGGTTGATGGTCGGACTGGGTGATCTGAAAGGTGCCTTGTAACCTAGGCGATTCTATGGTTCTACGATAAAGAGGCAAAGAGCAGGAAAAGGAAGACCTTTGGCCTAGTGCCAGGGCTCAGAGTTTAGTCCCGATGATGCTGAAGAGCAGGGCCTGGATCCCCAAATCTTCCTGCTGAAAAATAACAGCGGAACAGCCCATGGAGTAAGGGGGCGTTTGTCCCAAGAAAGGGTATAATGATATGACCGTGTAGACTATGCTTAATCAGGTGAGGTTAGTTTTTTTTTTATTGCTATCTGTTACTGGTATCTAAGTGCTGGCAGTTACAACATTTAATTGCATTTTCCTGTAAGAAAATGCTTATCTTGCTCAAAGATGGGATTCTCTACGATCCATTTCGTCCGCTTTAAAAACTCTTGTTTCTATTTCATTCTTTACCATCAGTGCCATCTTAATCCATCCTCCGAGGCCAGTCCTCTGGTCTTTTCCTCCGCCGATCCAAGGCCGTGAGCGGGCAAAAGTCTCCACGCCAGGTGTTCCCAAGTGAGTGCCGTCCTCACCTGCCGTTGGCTCTGCCCCTTCTCCCGCGTGGGGGAAGAGTGACCCTCGGGGTGTGCTGGAGCCATCTCGTCTCCTCTTGCATCCCACAGCTCCCAGCGGGGCTCTCCCTGCAGAGGTCTCCTCAGCTGGCCACAGTTTGCGCATCGCTGCCCTGTCTGGCTACTAAACTGATGCTTTTTTGGATGCTGGTGGAGGATTTTTCTCTCCTTTCTAAATCTCTTAATAACTGAAGGTTTGGGGTGTAAAAGCACTAACCGCACTCAGTTCACTGGGGTTTTTTTTTCAGTCGTAGCTTGGCTTTTTTTCCCCTATAGGCACAGCAACCATTTATAGCCGAGGTGGGCCGAGTTTGCACCTTATTAATCTCTCCCTTGCGTGTGGGTTGAAAAGAGACACCATGCCTTTATCAGAAGCCAGGCTAGCACAAAAGCCTATGCAAAATCATCATCAAATCCTATTAGAGGTGGAAAATATCTCTTAGATCATCTCATTCATTTCCCTGCCAATGCCAGACCGTTCCTGAGAGTTAATTTTCTAGTGTCTGCCGCCGACTCCCTGTGTGACGGCAGGTCTGTCATCTTGCCTTTGGGTTGTCGCTGTGACTTCCACTCGTCTCCTTGCGTTTCCAAACAAGCCTCGTTTCCTTTCGTGGTTGCCTGTGTTAGTATTTGCCCTGTGTTACGTATTATCGATGGTTTCTACTTGGAGAGCATCATCAGACCTTGCTTGTGGCTGGGAAAGGCATCCCCATGGGATGGGGCGTGCTGGGTGCGCGGGGGAGCTCGGGGAGTTGGGAGGCAGGGGCTCCATCCCCTTCAGCCACCGCTGCCTGCCGTGGGTATCGGGGAAATGAACATCTCAAAGGGAGGTTTCTCTCCCGAAATCGCGGCTGTGGGTTCATTTTGAGCAGGTTGTCCCCTGTAAAGCACTTATTTCTCTTCTCCCAAGCTCTGCTGGCGCTGCCTTCCATAAATTCCCACCCCGAAGTCCTGGGCTGGCGGTGACATCCACACGGCAGGGGGAAAAAAATAAGAATAATTCAAAGCTGGAGCTATTTATAGCGTTAAGCAAATGCAGATTTCATCAGGGTTTGTTTCAGAGGAGGAAATAGCACGTAGGAGCAGAGTAACCTTACTTGTAACTTCCCGCCGGCGCTGGCGGCGGTGATTGAGTTCCCCGACACGGCGAGGGTCTGGGCAGCCCTGCCAGCGCCGGGAAGGTCAGTCCGGCAACTGTCACCCGGAAAGCATCAAAAGCACGAGCTGTCGATAGCCACCTGCATTTGCAGAAAATCTGAGGGCTTTCTAATTAACTGAGGATCTTTAAATGAGAGCGAAGCCACTCGACAAGCCCCCTCGTACGCCTTAAGTGTCAGGGCTCAGCTGATCGCCGCATCTAACAAGCAGCTGATTTTTAACAGCAGCTCCGAGACTCAATCAGCTCCTAATGGCTCCGTTTCAAAACGTTTCGGTGCATTTTTCATCTCTTACTCTGGAATTTATGCTCTTTGTTCCCTGCTCAAATATGCCGGCGCTTTTCCTTAATTTCGGGCTTCTGCCTTGCGATGGCTCCTCTGCCCTAAGCAGGCAGCGCATCGCTCGCGGTTCCCCGCACACACGGAGCTCTGCCGCGGCCGCTCGCGCTGCTCTCTAACCAGTAAGTTTCAGAAATTCCCCCCTTTCTCTCTCCCCGACCCCGGCGATGTATAAGCGGCGCTGCGGGGTCTGGCATTTCATAATGAGAAGGAAACCCACGTTTAGACAGATCCCTGCGTAATAAGAGCTGGAAGGTGGATTTATTTCAGCTTTAAACCCTTTAAGACAGCGAATGCAGTTCGCAAATGCGCCTGGTCTTGACCTCCCTCCCGCTTGCTTTTCTGCAGCGCCGCAGATTTGGGCACCGGCGCTCCTGATTTACACCATGGCAAATGCGATCGAGCCCTCATTTCGGCTGCATTCGCGGCAGAGTAAGAATATGCACGTTTAAGCCCAGGGCTTGGAGCTGCTGGGGAAAGGCCGGGGGGATCTTTCCCGACGTGTAACTCCCGTTGCTGGGAATGAGACGCACGCAAGGTGTCCTCGGGAAGGCGGCAGGATAAACTCCTACATAAGCGGTGATTAGGCACAGATAAACACCGCTGAGGAAGGCAGAGAGTTAATCAGCCACTCTTTTAAGACTTCTCCGCATGTGTTTATGTTCAACCGCTTATCCATATCTTGGCAATTATTCACCTGAAATAGAATATAAATCCCGATGCCTAATTTTTCTTCGAAAAATTTCAGCAGGTAATCAAATCCTGAAGTGCATATTCTATTCCGGTGGTTTTATCAGTAAATCAAATTTTTGTCATTTATCAGCAAAAGTTAGATTTAAGCATCCTCACTGTAATGTTTGAAAGATGAACATTTGTTTCAGCGGGTACCGTGCCAATCAATAATCTTCCAGCTTGACTCAGCTATCAATTATTGCTGCAATTATTTGTCTAGTTGGATATTTAAAATGTCATCAGAAAGAGATGATTACATATTCCAGAAAGCAAGGCACTGTATAATCAGATGAACTGAATCCAGTTAAATGTAGTGTGGTACTAACCTGTCCTTCAAAGCTGAATTCTGCAGCCGCCACTGAAACAACAGCTTTCTGCATTATTGTAAGGAAACAGATCTTAACCTTGGAACAGCGCGTGTTATTGGGGTCGGGTAATACTCGGCGAGAGGAGACCTTGCGAGCCTGGAAATTGAATCAGCCTTACTGACATAAAGGAGGGAGGGTGTTGTTTTGTTGGTTTTTTTTTTTTTTTTTTTTTTTTTTTTTTGGGGGGGGGGGGCCGATTGTGTTGGATTTCATCTGCAAATCCATAAATAAGGAAAGCCACTCTTTATCTGCCTTTCTGGGAATTTAAACTCCTGAGCTCGAAGCGCCGAATTTTCATATGCCCTTTTTGCATTCCTTGACTTGATGTATGTATGGTAAATACTCTCTGTGCCCCGAGAACGCAATAAAGCTGTAGCAATTCTTGCAAGCCTTACATCCTCCAAACTCCAGATATTCGGAGTATTATATCATTTTCAACTTCAAGGATATCTCAACGATGGAGAGCAGACAGAATAAACCCGGAGGAGACCGGGCAACTTTACGACACCTTTTGGTCCTAGTTGCAAAGCAGGGAGGGGAAAATAGATATATTATCGATTCTACTAATACTCGCTTGTGCAAGTTACGAAACTAAACGTCGTAGGATCTGGTTCAGCACTTGCTGCGCTTGCAACTCCGTGGTGACATTGAACTTGCTCAGGGACAGAATAAACCTTTGCCTTCCTGGCAGGTGATTTGCAGGCGAAGGTGTCGTCGGGGGGGACCTGCCGTTCCCCTGACCCGCTTTGTCAGGATGGTTTGCTGCTGGCTAAATATCATTAATTCGAAAGCGAGAGGAAAGCGAGCCAAAGGGGAAGGCTAGGAGAGAGGAGAGTCTGAAGAGGATCCATTTTGGGACGGAAAAGGTGGAATAAGCCTCTCTCTGGCGGGAGCATAGAGGAGGGGACCTCGGCAGTGCCTGGCTGGTGAGAAGGTCCAAGGGGGGTTGGCAGGGACCACCACATCTCTACAAGGTGATGGCTTAAGTGTATATGCTTTGGAGAGCCGGGCACATCAAATAGAGATGCTAATATGCCAAATGCAGTAAAAAATAAAGCCAAACCGTAGGTGATGAGGAGACTCTGTCTGGTGAGCAGTGGTGGGAAGGTGCCAGCCCCTGTTTTGCCCCGGGAGAGGGCTAGCAACAGTTTCAAAACGCCACTGCTCTTTGGTCTCTCCAGGAGCGCCCCGTGTGGGAGAGCTGCCGTGTCCTCCAGCGAGGTCCCGCAGCGCCGGTGGGGTCACCAAGCATTGGTGGCTCTTCTCAGGAAAGCAGCATCCTGGCGTCACAGCTGAGAGTCACAGAACCACAGACTGGCAGGGGTTGGAAGGGACCTCTGGAGATCAACTAGTCCAACCCCCTGCCAGAGCAGGTTCCCCCAGAGCAGGTTGCACAGGAACGCGTCCAGGCCGGTTTGGAATGTCTCCAGAGTTGGAGACTCCACCACCTCTCTGGGCAGCCTGTGCCAGGGCTCTGCCACCCTCAAAGAGGTTCCTCCTCATGTTCAGGTGGAACTTCCTATGTTCAAGTTTGTGCGCATTACCCCTTGTCCTGTCTACGGTGTGCACTGCAGAGCAGCGTCCCCGACGGATGCTCACCCATGCCAGGTACCGGCTGCAAGGCTGAGCGATGCCGAAGCTGCCACACAAACCGGGAGAAACACCCCACTGCCGGCATCTGCCGGGGCTCGGGAGCCTCGTGCCGCATCTCACCCCGCACCGGCAGGAATGACCTGGAATGTCATGCTACAGCATCTCCTTTCTTTCCTCTGCAAGAAACTTTTTGAAGTGCGCTCTGCCTTTTCTTCAGACGCTGCCGGCCGGGGAGAAAACAGGAAAAAAGGAAGCAATTCATGGCGTAGGTGTATGAGAGTGAATAAAACGATTTGGAAGCTCTCTGTAGCTGTATAATGACAATGCTGCATTTAAAAAGTGAATTATTGACTTGATTGTCCCCAGCAGCCACGGGGTAAATGCATAATTACGGACCGCTGGAGCAAGGCATTGTTTACCGGATAGTCGGGTTAGGCTTTGAAAGGGCTTTGGTACTCTTCTCAGGGCAGGGCTTAGATGAGGCTCGGTCCTTGGTGGGTCACAGCCCAGGTGGACCTTCCAGCGGGGGACACACCACGTGCCAGGTGGGTCCAGAGGAGCTGATTTAGCAGGCGTCATCCCAGCGATGCCACTCCTGGTTTGAGTCCGTTCATTTAGGGTCCCCGTGCCCGCGCTGGGAGAGGCAGCCCGGGAGAGCCGGGCGGGGAGGCCTGCGCACCGGGGATGTCGGTTACTTCGCTAATGATATTTCTAGAGAAACGAGATGGTATCAGTGAGGAGTTCCTCCTACGGAGGGCTGACAACACTGTGAGGTTCGCCCTTTAGGTCCCGCCGCCAGTGTTTGAAGTCAAAGGAGCTACTCCCCATGTGATGCTACAGTCTGCGTCGCCTGTATTTCTTCGTCCCCGTGGCGCTGGTGTGTAGGGTGCATATGTGTGCGTGATCAGGTCTTCTTTGCTTGAGGGGTTTCTTTTTAAAACTTCATTCAAAGCCGAATTTGAAGCACAGCGTTATTTTCCGACGGCAGGTTTCTTCTGTTCCTCGCTAATCAAGACGCGACAGATTTCCACCCCCCTCAAGTTTTAAAAAAGCACAAAATCAGTCGCATCCTGATACCTTACTTGCCAAGTTGGAGCTCGAAGCAGGTTTTTTTGGTGTCCAAATCGTAATCGCCTTGAAAATGGTGACAGACGTTGAGGTCAGGCCAGTACGCCTGGCAGCACTGGCGAGCTCCAGAGGGACCCCGGCACCCGGCTCCTCCCTGCCGAGGCTCCAGAAAACCAGGCCCTTTGTTGCTTAAAGTTAACAAAATATTTTCCTCCGGGGCAGGGGGCAAGAATCTAGGTGTTGGGGGTTTGGTTCTGCTTAGAAGAATGTGTAAATGCACGATACAAGTTGAGGCTACAACCAAAATGGTCATCCATGAAGTCTGCACTTCTGCAAGGGCCACATGTTCCCCTGGGTTACCAGGAGCTATGGATGGAGCCCCCCAATTCCGGCTCCCGCCGGCGTCCCCCACCGAGGATGGTGCACGTTGCGCTTCTGCAGGGAGGAACTGGCCTCCCTCTTTCCACCCCTTCCCACTCGCTCATTCCTAAGGCCCAAAACCCCCTTGTTTTGTGGAAACCTGAGCAGTGCTGCGAAAGCTGATGAAAATTTGGCTTTGGGAGGAAAAGGTGAATTCCTAGAGTTCCTAACTCCAGGCTAAATCTTTGAATGGCAAGGCAATGCCAGCTGTGGCTTTGTTTTTATTACTGCTGTTGCTTGGGTTTCTTTTTGAAGTTTGGGTTATGGCTTCAGCATTTTGGCCTGGTTCTTCTTTAAGAGAAGGGCTTTTAAAAGAAGGTGTAATGAAAAAATGGCATTATTGAGACTCCGTTTAGAAAACATTTTGCCAGTTTTAGTAAAATGATATCAGGAAGTTTTGAGTTTGTGGAAAAAAAAAAATTAAGCAGAAGAAATAGTTTTCAGAAGTGTTTTCGGTAATCATCACTATACGTGTATCAGCAAGTCATAGAGAAGGAAAGGCCGGTAAAGATGGCAAATGGGGTGGTGAGGATCCTGCAAAGCCAAACATCTAGATTTTTGATGTTTTCACAACTCAGCTGTTCCCAGGACCCGCCATCAGGCCTGCTCATAAACAACGTGGACTTGATTTGCAAAACTCTAGTTTTCAAACGCACAACAGCAGTGGTGCTTCTCATTTCACGAGCAATGCCATGTCATTTCCTAGAGAGTTTTGGGGACATTTTCAGTGTTTCTGAGCCCGGTTCATCTAATGATAAAGCGAAAAGATTAGAGAGAAAATACCCTGTCATACACATAAATGCAGCTACTGCTGTTATTTATTATTATTATAATTATTATGACAATAACAGCGACAACGCTGATGCTAACAGTGCTAACGGGTATTATAAGTGGTTAATGACGGACCAGGTTAATGACGAGCCTTTTGCAATCTGGAGAGTCGGGAGGAGGAATTAGTGCAAGAAGGAAAAAAAAATATGTTTGGACAGTTACAGTTTCTCGTCTAAACTGATGCTGCCGACTACCAGGAAAAGGTGAGTCACGGCAAAGCAGCTATTTCTTACCAAGGGAGAAGTGGGCTGCTGCAGGCATGGAGTGGACCCACTTATCTCCTGACCCTGCGACGCTTCCTGCGTCCCAACCGTTTCACTTCTCTAGTTTTCCGTTGAAAGGAATTTCAACAGAACGGATTTCCAAAAGAGAGAGAGAGAGAGAGAGAGAGAAAAGGAGATATTTGACAGGCCAGATGGAGAAGAACTGAATCAAGTACAAGTGGTAACAATTAACTCCATTTTTTTTCTTCCCCCCTTTAAATACCACAACAACTCCAAATTTATCAGTCCAAAATTCAAGCAGTCAATTGACATTAAAGCTGAATAAAGAAGTTCCTGGGTTGGGCTCAGGCTGTTCCTCCAGTAGTTTATTTTCATGGTGAGCAGAAGAGGAGGGGGGTGCACACTGCAGGTTGCAGGTGTTTGAGTCGCTCTTAACTTCTGTTTTCTGCATGTTTGATAGCAGAAGGTACGTGCGTGCTCTGTAAGTGCACGTAGCCCGGTAAGGACACCTTGGCTTTGCTTACACGTGCGGGTTTTTTGGGGAAGGTGAAGGAAAATGTGTGAGCGAAGCCATCAAGGCTGGTGGCTCTGGCTTGCCCGGAGCAAGGGCTGGACCGTGCGGGCAGCGAGGGCCAAGTCCTGATCTGCTTGGAGATTTCTCTGGCACGGGGATTCCTCCGAGGGAGTGAATCTGCAGCTGTGAATGAAATCCTTGCAAACACCATTGGCACGTACGTGGTCGCTGCTTACCCCGCCGTTTCGTCTGTGAAAACACTGGGAGGACTGGGGTGTCTCTAATACCGCGTGTCTGCGTGCGGCCCGTACGATGCCCTGCGGTGAAATACACGTTACGGTAATGCCTCGCGCCTTCATCCCTTGGTCCTTCTCGAGCAGTGTCCTGCGCTGTGGGCCGCCCGCTTCCGATGGGGGCACCGAGAGGATGCTGCACAAGGCGTTTCAGCGTTGCTCTTCCGTGAAGCGCCGGTGCGTCCGGCGAGCAGCTTTCCTGGATCCAGCCCTGACTTTTGAGAAACGAAGGAAGCTCTTCCAAAGCACATTGGCACACGCCTGCAGATTATTCCATTACTCACTTGGCAGTGCCTGATCTTGCATGCCTAGCTCCAGAAATCCTTTTTTTTTTTTATATTTTTCTCCCCCCTCCCAGCAGTGGCATCTAGCTGACAGCTTCTCCTCCCAGCTGGTCTTCTCCCCAGCATCTTGTCTGGCTTCGCTGCTGGTGGACATGGCGGTGGGTCTCGCTCGGAGCCAGCTCTATTGTGCCTGGAGATGTTGGCTTGCTTTGACTCAGACTTTGAGCGCGCCAGGTATATCTGTGAGCACGGTGCAGAAGAACCGGCTTTTTTTTTGATATAAAAAAAGCCCCTTCGTGCTGAAAGCAGCCATCTCTTCATATTTTACTGAGTAGTTGTGCCAACTGCCCTTAAAGGCACTCAAATGCCAATATCCCTCCCGCTCATTTGCTAACGTTTTTCGGATCAGAAGCTAAATCTGTCACTTGTGTGTCACTGGTTAAATCACTTCTTTTGGGGGTATGGCAGGCAAGAGCTGTTCTGCTGCTTTTTTTTCTCGGCAGGAGCCAATAACTTCAGAAACACTAAACATTTGTGCTGCAGTGAAATTCTGTGCCTTCTCACTAGTCCTTTGCTGGCCGGGATATAGAAAAGGAATAAATAGGTGACGGTGGGTGCAACTTCACTGGGTGAGACCACTCAGGTTTCATGTTGGCCCCATGTTTGAATTTTTGGTACCTGGTATCTCCATGTGATTCTCCTAAAGGGGTAATTTCCCAAATACAAAGAAAATGAGCAGTAGTAAAATTGAGTGGGAAGAAAAATGTACAGGCAAATATGCGAATGGTAATTGGGAGCTATTTGTAAAGAGTTGATGAGGTGTCCAGGAAGGAGAGGGCAACTTTGGCCCAAATCCAAAACCCACTTCACCCGCTTCAGTGGTGAGATGAGAACAGCAATTAGATATTAAAAAATCAATATATGACAATTTAAAAAGTGGAAAATAGATAGCAATCAGTCACAGTGAGAAACCACGATGGGTAGAGAACTGGTCAGGGAAGCTGAAGATGCCGAGGAGAACTTGTGCCTGGCACGGATGGGGAGGAGAGGAGAGCTTCTCAGGGTCCTGGAGAAAAGAGAAAACCTAGAAGTGATGGATGGAAGAAGCAGTAAGGTAGAAATTTTTAATATTTCTGCTGTAGACCTGGGAAACAGCAGTGTTGTTTCTGTATCGTAGGCGGGTGATGACGTTTCTTCTAGCTCATTAGTAGCCAAGGAGGATTCCGTACAAGGTCCAGTGGAGATAAATATTTTTAAATGAAAAAGGCCCTGACAACTTGCACCCAAGAATCCCTAAAGAGTTGGCATGTGATGCTCGTTTTTAATAAAGCTTATGGACTGGGAAAATGCCATCAAGAGCTGGTTGGGGTAACTGGGAGAGTTGGCAACACTTTGCTTATCTCTTCTGGGCAAAATAATTGAAGGGCTGATATAAGATTCAATTGATAAAGAATTAAAGGATAGAAATATAATTCATGCCACTCAACTTAGATTTATGGAATATAGATCTTGTCAAATAAACCTGATTTCATTCTTCCAGATGACAACTTTGCTTGATAAATGTAGATGAAATAGACTCTGCAAGGCATTGGACGCGGCGCTGCGTGACATTGTGTGTAGGAAGACTGAGCGCTGGGCAGTATTGCACGCATGGGCGATTGAGAGCCGGCCAATGGATTTGGGAATGCGGGGGCTTAGCTGGAGAAGCATCGGTGGATGGGAGAGGTCAGCAGGGGCTGGTGGGAGCCGCAGAGGTGGTTAGCGCTTCGTTGGTGATTTAGAAATGAATATGCAATTGCGACTGATTGGCATCGTGGATAAAGGATGGGCAGGTGGACGGATGAAGAGCAGCAGGGACGGGTTTATGGGGTGGTTTGGAAAGACTGTCAAGCGCGGGGTGTGTCAAGAGCACGGTTGGGTACAACCTGCCGTGGTGCCTGGCTAGAAGAGGGGAATCGGGGCTGTGCGTACAGATCCGGGGTGCTGTACCCCAGAAGGCTGCAGCTCTGCGGGAGGCTTAGCGGAAAACCGAACTCTTTCCCAGCATGATGCTGTGCTGAGAAGGGCTAGGCTGGTCCTGGAGCAGGGGAGGAGGATGGAGGGGTGGCTTCAGGATGGAAAAATAACTGTATTTTGAAGCATGCCTTGATTTCAGGGTGCACAAGTACCCTTGGAGTGCATGGGGTGGCACATTGCCCGCTGAGGGGCTCTTCAGTGTGTTGGCCAAAAGAAAACAGAAGAAGAGAACAGGTTGAGGCTGGAGCCAGAGACATTCAGGTGGACCCCAGTACCCACCGGTGAGTGTGGTTGGCTGTGGGAACTGACGGCGGTGGCAAGCTGTGGGTGGGTGCTCTTCTTGTCTTCTGAGCTGGTTTGAATGGTTTTCACTGGAGTTCCGTGATTTGCCCTAAAGACTATTCACGGCGCTGGAGGAGGTTACGCTTTACCCAAAGGCATCGTATTGGTCATGGCACAGGACAACTGAGCGACATGTGATGCAGGAGGGGTCAGAGAGTGAGAGCTGGGGGTCCCTTTCGCCCTTAAATTCCTTGATGAGAAGCAGCCAAGGACAGGGGCTCCAGCCCCGCTGCTGGTGGCCGAGGAGGGCTGGTTCAGCAGTGGCCCTCTTCTCATCTCGATCTGAGGGATTCCCGCTATCCTCTTGGAAATTGGCCGAAAGCTCCGCTGGCATCGCAACGCTGCTTTGGATAACACGTCCCATCGCATTGCCCCCGTGGATGATGAGGCACCAAGAGCCCCCTGGGACCTTCTCCAGCTCTGTCCTTGGCCACCACTTTCCTAACTTGCCCTTGGTCTTGCCCGGATGCTTTAGCTGGGAAGTCCGTGTGGACGTAGAGGCTGGCCCATAGCTAGGAGACATCGGTGGATCCACAGCCTTCGGGTCCTACAGTCCCGTCTGTCTTTTGGGGGGCACGTGAATGCCGTACCAAAAAGCATGGTGGTGGGATGGGAGAAAGGAAAGGCGAGTCCCTCCCAAATCCAGGGGTTGCTGCGGCGGTCTAAGGACCCGTCTCGCCGCTGGCGGGCAACGCGTGGATTAGTGCCATAATTCTTGCAGTTTGGCAAGGCTGCATCAGACTGGAACGTATCTCTAGGTGGTGATATGGTCAGTCAATAGCCTTCATAATTAATCAAGCACTAATAGACAAATTAGAAATCTTGTCTCTTCAAAGCAGGAGGTGGAGGCAAATGGCTGGCGGATTTTAACTGTTTCGCTGCTTTATTTTATTGCCTGGTTTTACGGTGCTCCCTTGAAAATGGTGGGTTGTTTGGGGAAGTTTTGTACATAAACATGATTTTAAATTTAAATTATTATCTTGATTACCAAACGCGGATAGCGAATTGAAAACTTGTTTTTCAGACAAGCAAATGAAGAATAATATTACATTTTACACTCCACTAAATCAATGTAGCCCTAATTTTGCCGTGCAGGAAATCAATTCCAGTCTTTATAACAGTCGAAGATGTTATGAACAAAGTAATTTTGCAAATTATGGCAAGTAACACATTTATTGATGACTGTAGTTTAGGAATTTAGAATTTGTGAGTGCTGTAATATAATAAGGCCGTACTGGCAGGAGCTGAGTGAAATACAGATTATATGGTGAAACTGTAATGCATCATTTGCTATTAGTGGACTGGTAATAATTACCAGTTTCAAAGCAGCTTTTTCCATGTAATCTTTAGTCTCAGTCGTAACAGCCCTTCTCATTGACATTATGATTACACGAGCTGCCCTTATGATCTGGAATATCTAGTTGATGGGAATACTAAAATGTGGTAGCGAATGCTGGATGTTGTATCCTCATTATAGGATAAAATGCTATTTTCTCTGACCTGATCTATAAGGTAGAGAGGCGAGGCAGTGTTACATTGTTAGCTCCTACCACGGTGTTAAAAACTTCCACTTCATTACGGCGAAGCAAGGTGAAATTTTCCCATTTAAGGTTTGGTGGTTTTTTTTTTTTTCTCCCCCCGAGCTCACAAATGAGCGTAGGAATGTGAAAGTCCAATTGAATTTCCCTCTAATTTCAGCAGATTTAAGTATTTATCTGCGCTCGCATGCCTGGCACATACTAAACACCGCGGTGCATTTTATCCTGACGCCGGCTCCAGGATGAAACGTTAACTATTATTCCAAGGGCTTTTAAAGTGATTAAAGTGTTAAATGCCTGCTGTAGACGATCCAGTCTCTTTTTCACTCGCCAGATCCAGCTTCTCCGGCCAAACGTAGAATAACCGCGGAGCTGGGAGGCAGGGAGGAAAGCTGCGCCGGGGGGGGGGGGCCCGACAGCCAGCGCTGCGGGCTGCCTGCCTCCCCTCGCCCCAAATCATCCTTCAGCTCTCCGGATAGCTAAAATGCCCGTAGGAAGCTTTTCTTCCCCTCCTCCCAAGTGAGATGGGAAACAAGACGGGCGCAGATAAAGCCATGTTTTCGTTCCGAATCTCCTTGTATGTTTGTGTTGGGGTTTTTCCCCCCGCGCTTTTCTTTATATTAGGCAAATAGGGGAAACCTAATGGGGGCAGCTCTCGGCGCATCTTGTAAAGAGGTTTACCCAGGAGCGGTACCCAGGGAGCAGATGCCTCGTAACACAGGTGTCGGGTCAGGGCAGGGGCACGCGGAGCGGGCAGGTACCACCCCAAGCACCGCTGCCTTTGGAGGGCTCCTCTGGTTTATTCAAACCTCAAGAGCATTTTTTATTTTATTTTATTTTGTTTGTTTGTTTGTTTGTTTGTTTTTTTTTTCTAAAATATCACTAAACAGCAGCTCTGCGAGAACTGCTGGGCAAGGCTGGAAATGATTTTTTTTATCCTCCCCTTAGCTCCGGTTTCAGTTTACCAGCATTTGGTAAAAAACATCCATAGGGGGGTGGAAGTGAATTATTAGCAAAATTACAGTAATCGATAAAAGCGCGCTCACCTTCGCCATATCGCACTCCACTCTTTCCTCGCGGACAGCCCTCAAAAAGTTATTCATCCCCCTTGTTTTGCCATATATTAGAAGGGGCTGCTTTCTGCTGTCATTATTAGCCGGCTTTTTGTTTAGTTATTTATTAGTTGGTTGCTCTTTTATAATGTCCGTGTTATCTCCAAAAATAAATTATCATGAAATAGAGTTAGCTCGCTACTTGCCAAAGTGGCATTTACCATCCTCAGCTTCTTTTCAGTGCGAGAGAAATAATGCGGCTCCGGCAGGGCGCTCGGCCAGGCCTCCTGGCCACCCTCCAGCTCTTCCCCTGGCGGAGCCGCCGCTCTCTCTGCCTTCCCCTCTCCCTGTCCCGCACACTATTTTATTTAATTTTATTTGACGATTTTTTTTTATTCCCCCCCCCCCGGCATCGAAGCTCTGCTAAGGAGCAGGAGGTGCTGCCTAATTTTGCGCGCATCGTTAGCCTCTGGAAATAAGGAGGAGGCTAATAAGGTGATGTTGCCCAGGTTGGTCGCAGTCGTGATGTTTTGGGTTCCTGCTTTGGACCGATGTATGTGTTTCTCTCAAGTGAAGAGGACATCCTTTATTTATCTATCTATCTATCTATCTATCTATCTATCTATCTATCTATCTATTTATTTATCTATCTGCCTATTTATTTATTTATTTACTTATTTTCTCCCCAGTCTAAACATTTATTTATTTAGTTATTTACTTAATTTTCTCCCCAATTTAAACATTAGCAGCCTCTTGCAGCATAAAGCCTGCCGAGTGGTAGCTGGCAGTGATTGACTTAATCATGTCTTTTTGTTTTTTTAAATATATATAGCTTTTTTAGCCACCGTTACCCACCGGGGTTCGGTTCGGAACCCAGGGCTGGGGGACGGCGGGAGGAGGTGGGTGCTCTTCGGGTGGGTTTGGACCTCCCCGTCGTGCCCCTGGCCGCCTCCCGTCCCCTGTCCCCTGCCCAAGCTGGGATGTCCCTTCTCCATCTCCCATCTGAGCATCCCGGAGGAGAGGAGCTTAGGCGGGGAGGCGAGCTCTCGCCCGCCGGTGGGCGGCCGGAGATTGACGCTGCTTGTTGTGTTATTTTGCAGGTAAAGACGAGCCCAGCAGCTACACGTGTACGACTTGTAAACAGCCTTTCAACAGCGCCTGGTTCCTCTTGCAGCACGCACAGAACACGCACGGCTTACGGATCTACCTAGAAAGCGAGCACGGCAGCCCCCTGACGCCACGGGTTGGTATCCCAACAGGACTAGGTGCAGAGTGCCCTTCCCAGCCACCTCTCCACGGGATTCACATTGCAGACAATAACCCTTTTAACCTGCTCAGAATACCCGGCTCGGTCTCGAGGGAGGCGTCGGGGCTGGGAGAAGGGCGTTTCCCACCCACGCCGCCCCTCTTTAGCCCTCCCCCGAGGCACCATTTGGATCCGCATCGCATTGAGCGCCTGGGTGCGGAAGAAATGGCTCTGGCCACCCATCACCCTAGTGCCTTTGACAGGGTGCTGCGACTGAACCCCATGGCGATGGAGCCCCCCGCTATGGATTTCTCCCGGCGGCTGCGGGAGCTGGCCGGCAACACCTCCAGCCCGCCCTTGTCCCCGAGCCGGCCCAGCCCTATGCAAAGGTTGCTGCAGCCCTTCCAGCCCGGCAGCAAGCCCCCGTTCCTGGCCACGCCGCCCCTTCCTCCTCTGCAGTCCGCTCCTCCTCCCTCCCAGCCCCCCATGAAGTCCAAGTCCTGCGAGTTCTGCGGGAAGACCTTCAAGTTTCAGAGCAACCTGGTGGTCCACCGCCGGAGCCACACCGGGGAGAAGCCCTACAAGTGCAACCTCTGCGACCACGCCTGCACGCAGGCCAGCAAGCTGAAGCGCCACATGAAGACCCACATGCACAAGTCCTCCCCCATGACGGTGAAGTCGGACGACGGGCTCTCCACTGCCAGCTCCCCCGAGCCGGGCACCAGCGACCTGGTGGGCAGCGCCAGCAGCGCCCTCAAGTCCGTGGTGGCCAAGTTCAAGAGCGAGAACGACCCCAACATGATCCCCGAGAACGGGGACGAGGAAGAGGAGGAAGAGGAGGAGGAGGAGGAGGAGGAGGAGGAGGAAGAGGAGGAGGACTTGAACGAGAGCGACAGGCCGGACTACGGCTTCGGGATGAGCCTGGAGGCGGCCCGCCACCACGAGAACAACTCGCGGGCCGGCGAGGAGGGCCGGTCGATGCCGGACGTCATGCAGGGCATGGTGCTGAGCTCCATGCAGCACTTCAGCGAGGCCTTCCACCAGGTCCTGGGGGAGAAACACAAGCGGGGCCACCTCCCCGAGCCCGAGGCGCACAGGGACACTTGCGACGAAGACTCGGTGGCCGGCGAGTCCGACCGCATCGACGAAGGGGCGGTCAACGGCCGGGGCTGCTCCCCGGGGGAGTCTGCCTCGGGGGGCCTGTCCAAAAAGCTGCTGCTGGGTAGCCCCAGCTCCCTGAGCCCCTTCTCCAAACGCATCAAGCTGGAGAAGGAGTTCGACCTGCCGGCCGCCGCCATGCCCAACACCGAGAACGTTTACTCCCAGTGGCTGGCGGGCTACGCCGCCTCCCGGCAGCTGAAGGACCCCTTCCTCAGCTTCGGCGACTCCCGACAATCGCCCTTCGCCTCCTCCTCCGAGCACTCCTCGGAGAACGGCAGCCTGCGCTTCTCCACGCCGCCGGGCGAGCTGGACGGAGGGATCTCAGGCCGCAGCGGCACGGGAAGCGGAGGGAGCACCCCCCATATTAGTGGCCCGGGCCCTGGCAGGCCCAGCTCAAAAGAGGGCAGACGCAGCGACACTTGTGAGTACTGTGGGAAGGTCTTCAAGAACTGTAGTAATCTCACCGTCCACAGACGGAGCCACACGGGCGAGAGGCCGTATAAGTGTGAGCTTTGCAACTACGCCTGCGCCCAGAGTAGCAAGCTCACCCGGCACATGAAAACACACGGGCAGGTGGGAAAGGACGTTTACAAATGCGAGATTTGTAAGATGCCTTTTAGCGTGTACAGTACCCTGGAGAAACACATGAAAAAATGGCACAGTGATCGAGTCTTGAATAACGAGATAAAAACTGAATAGAGGTATATTCGTTACCCGTCCCCCCCCCCCCCCGGCCCCCGTCCCCCCACCTCCATCCACCCCTTCCCCGAGCCCGCATCCCCGTAGAGGTTTTCTAGTCCCTTGTGATGGAAATCATGGAAGCTAAGGATATTCGGAAAGTGCTTGTCACCAGCACACCCTGTTTATTTTCTTTTTTTTGTTCTCACCGTTTGAATGCATGATCTGTATCGGGGCAATACTATTGCATTTTACGCAAACTTTGAGCCTTTCTCTTGTGCAATAATTTACATGTTGTGTTTGTTGGTTTTGGTTTGGTTTGGTTTTTTTTTTTTTTTTTTTTTTTTAATTTTTGGATTGGACAGCATGTATGGTATGTTATGGCTGTTTTTAAATTGTCCCTGATTAGTTGCTGAGCAAACACGTCGCTGTTTCCAGTTCCGTTCGGAAAAAAAAAAAAAAAAAAAAAAAAAAAATAGGAAAAAATGAGGATGGAAAAAAAAAAAAATAAAATGATAAAAGCGAAACAAAACCAAACCCGGGAGCAAACAAAACCGACCATGCTGCATACATCCTGTAATACATATCATGTACAGTTTTGTTTTGTGACGTGCGAAGGAAAACACGCTTTGGGTAACCCTCTACGGACAGGACCGATAGCACCGAAGAAGTGTTGCGTTAGCCAGATTGCTGTCTTAAAAGAATAAACCCACCAACTGGAGAAAGAGTACCCATTAGAAAAA
>CM018078.1:3006574-3084074 GCA_008658365.1 Alca torda
TTTCATTGCCAAAAACTAAATGGTGCTTTATATTTAGATTGGAAAGAATTTCATATGCAAAGCATATTAAAGAGAAAGCCCGCTTGAGTCAATACTTTTTGTAAATGGCAATGCAGAATATTTTGTTATTGGCCTTTTCTATTCCTGTAATGAAAGCTGTTTGTCGTAACTTGAAATTTTATCTTTTACTATGGGAGTCACTATTTATTATTGCTTACGTGCTCTGTTCAAAACAGAGGCACTTAATTTGATCTTTTATTTTTCTTTGGGGTTTTTTTTTTTTGGGGGGGGATATATTTTTTTTTAATTTTTTTTTTTTTTTTTTTTTTATTATTTGGATGACCAAAGGTCATTACAACCTGGCTTTTTATTGTATTTGTTTCTGGTCTTTGTTAAGTTCTATTGGAAAAACCACTGTCTGTGTTTTTTTGGCAGTTGTCTGCATTATCCTGTTCATACACCCATTTTGTCCCTTTATTGAAAAAATAAAAAAAAAACCTTAAAGTACACAGTGTCAGCTTCTCGTGTCCTCATTTGACACACGCTGTAGATGGCTCCCAGCAGCAGGCTGTCCGTAGGGGCGTTTTGGGGCGGGAAGCGCCCGCCGCCCAGCTTCTCCTTAAATAAGCCGAGGAAGAGTATTTTTGGGCTAACGAGTTAGCTTTGTGGCCAGTGGAAAGCGTTCGCAGTCTGGACCTGTAGTTTTGGGTTTCTGGGGTTTTTTTTTCCCCTCCTTTAGTCGAGGACTAAGCTGTGACATCCCCCCCAACCCCACCCCGATAACCGGCGGCATCTCTGGCTTTCGCTTAGCGGCCTCGCTTCCCGGTTTGGCAAAGCTTTGGCAGAAGAGGTGAGCGGAAAATAGAAAGAGCTCTACGGTGTCGACCCCCACCCCCCCCCGCCCCGAGACTCCCCCATCCATCCCCGGCTGGTTTTGGGGGCGCGGGGTGAAATCAGGAGCTGATTTCTCTCGGGATGGGGTATGCGCCGCGGCTCCGGGGTGACCGATGCCCAAAAGCTGGGAGCTCCCCTTCCCTTCTCCCCTGGGCTTTTTGATTTTTTTTTTTTATTTACTTGGTGGGAATCGCAGGTTTACGAAGCGTTTTATGTGCACTGTCTTTAAAATCCGGACTCCAGTTCAGGTCCCCCCCCCCCTTAGGGGTCCGTATATGTTGTCAGTTTGACAAATACTGCATGTTGCAGCATCTCTTTACTTTATTAAAGCACGTACCGCTGTGATACTGTCTCTTGCTGTTCCTAGTGTAATGGATTTAATACTTTTTTTTTTTTTTTCTTTTCCTTTTTTTTTTGATTTCTGTAAAACCTTCCAGTTGTTCTGTTGTCTTCTTGTGACGGCATCGTTTGTTTGCCCAGCGCCTTCTGAAGGGGAAGTTTGGGATTTGGAAAAAAACGTACAGAAATATGTATCTAAAGAAAAAAAAAATATTCCTTTTCTGAGAAACAAGAAAAAAAAAAAGAAAAGCGGCTCTGTTTTAATCCCGGGACAGGAGGAGTGAAGGTTGCATTGTCCGGGCTAGCGGGACGAGTGTGCAAGGGGGGGTTGGAAAAGCACCCCCCAAACCGGGCTCCCCTTCGCCAGGCTGGAACTGGTCCCTCTGGGCTGTCGCCGAGGTGGATGCGGTGCTGGAGCCCTGCGGATGCGGGCGATGCCGAAGGGACCCCTGGCAGGGTCCGTCCCCGGCGTGGTGGGCTCGGGGCGAAGGGGATGGACGTGGTGACCGTCCCCGGGAGCGCTGGCGTACGCAGGGATGCGCAGGGAGCTTGGCGGCTGCCTTCACACCACGGCTTTTCCGTCCCGCGCCATGAAGTGTCTGCGCAGGGTCCGTTCTCTTCCCTCCCTCTCGCCGAAATTGCTGGCTGGTGGCACCGCGGTCAAGACGTTGTCTGGAGGAACTCGCGTTAGCTGGTCTGCCCGGCGTTGGGCTGTCTTTCGGAGCGGGTGCTGCACCCCGTGTCTGCCTTACGGCGGTCGTCATTCCGCTGCCTTTCTCTATACCATTTTACATACGAAGTAATCATATATAGAGGCATATATATACAGGCACCTGTGTACAGACCTATATCCAGGCATCTCTCTAGGCAGATCTGGGCTCCACGTGCTCCTGCACGATTAACAGGTGGAAAGCATACGATTTTTTTTTTTTTTTTTTTAAATTGTGCGGCGGTGTAATTTAATTTATAGGTTTGGGAGGGCTAAATCAGGGCGCCGGGCGCTGCCGTGCCCTGCGCGCGGTGCTTTGGGGGAGCTTCAGGAGGAGCAGCTCCTGCGGCAGGAGACGCTGTTGCGAACAGCAACGCGCTGTGGCCTCAACACCAAGGGGGAATCGGCTGACGTCGCGTTGTCCTGCCGGTGGCCGTGAGTTAACGGCACGACGGAACCCGAGGCCACGTTTGTTGGTTGGGGCCCGGATGTCCCAAGGCCCCACCGGGTGCTCTGGAGCTGCTCTGGCATCCCGTGCACGCATGGACTGCGCTCCCCAGAAACTCCTGTTTCCGTGCAAAAAGACGTCTCTATGAATAAGGGTGATATTTGGGTAACAGGGTCTCTATTGTTAAAATCTCAAACCCCATCGACTTTCGAGGAGGAATGCGTTTTTATGGCACAGACCCCTTTGCCGTTAGCATTTAATCTCCTCCAAATTGAATGATTAATGCAGTGAGGGCACCGAAACGGTATCCAGAATTTAGACTACAGATGTTTCGTATTTATTATGTTTCCAAGAGCCGAGATAAATGCAGGAATAAGTGATACCATGTCTTTGCTTGACATTCAGGAGGCTTTGGCGTATCTGATGAGATAGTTTGGGGTTTATCTAAGTGCAGAGTTTGTACAAAACCAGAGAAGAGATACCAGCTGCTCTTTTAGCTCCCTCCCTCTGGTTTTTGGGTTTTTTTGTTTGTGTGTTTTTTTTTTTTTTTTTTTTACTCCTGTAAAGGTTGAAAACCCTTTTCAGGGGGTGTGTGGCAAATTGGACTATTGACTAGGGGAGTGAGGTTGCCCGGCGGGCTCTTTGCTGGAGATGCCGGCGAGCCGCCGCTCCCCGAGCCCAGATGTTCGGCTGCTGGTTTCAAAGGGCATCCAGGTGCAGGGTCCCCTCCTCGCCGAGGGACCCACCCCCCCCGGCCCCGGTTCCGTGCCCTTTGGTGGGACGTACGGTTCGCGGCGGTGTCGTGCTGGTACGGCTCATGGCCAGAGTGGATGGCTGCGGTGCTCTTGGCTCCCTCGAAAGTCTCAGCCTGCTTTGCCCTCAGCCTGAAACATGTCGGGCTCAGACACCAGCGGCCACGAGGCCTCCCTTGGAGGGGGGGGGGCCGGGAATGTGCTCTTGATTTCGGAGGAGCCACCCCAGTTTACACCCACTGAAGATCTGACCTAGATCTGGCTTTTTTAGTCTTGACGGCAGCTCGCGGGTAGCCCTTCATCCACTCTCTGGAGTATTAATGAAGCAATTTCCATAGAAACTGGCGCCCTGGTTGGGATGTGGATTTTAGGGGTGTGCTGAGGATGTGCCGGCCTCGCCGTGCGGCGTAGCCCGTGGCTTGCTGTTCTTGGTGGTCAGCCTGGAGCAGGGGCTCGCAGCCCCTCTCCGTCTCCGCGTGAGCGGAGACAGGGATGCTTGCTGTCCCGCAGCCCCGGCCCGCCGCCAGCGTCGATGGCGAGTCCCCTGGGCGCTTGGCTGGGGCTTTGCGGCTCCAGCTTCGCAGTGCGAGATCCAACGTCTCCTGAGCTGGGGAAAGCCCTCTGGGAACCGCCGGCCGCGTGGCGTGTTAACAGTACCCATGGCTTTCAGGGGGTCTTCGGCACCTGGAGGCACCGTGGGTACTGGGGGAAGCCCCCCGAGGTTTTGGGAAAGGACAGGAGGAAATTTTCAGACAGGCTGGCTCAGTCCTTGCCCAAACAGAGCTCCCGGCACAGCATGGGGTTCTCAGGAAAGCCCAGAGGTTTCTCCTCCTAAATGATGCCTGTGGTTCCCGCGCAGTGCCGAGCGATGCTGGACACGAGTGTGTGTCCTGAGAGGAGGAAGGGCTCCATCCTGCTCTATCCCTTTGCGACAGTTGGGTGTCCTAGTTGTGAAAGGGGAAGAAAAAAAAAAAAAAAAGTAAAATAAGAGAATAACTCGCACCGTGGGCCATGTCACACCTGTTCTCTCCTCTGTCCCCATGCTCTCTGTAGGTTCGGCGTACCCCCCCAGCTGGCGCAGCGCCCAGGGAGCCCCGGACGTCTGGCAGTTTTCGGATGGAAGTTCAAGAGCACTTAAATTCTGAAAGGAGGTGAAGCTGGGGCGAGCGGCCGGCGGCATCTCGGCGTCCGGAGGTGGCCTCTGTCCTGCTGGCTCGCCGCGTCCCCGGGAGAGCCTGAGAAGTCACCCGCCGAAGGCAGCGCTCCCCGGGCTCCTCCTGCCTGCAAGACTATCGTATTTATATTTTGTAATAGAGTACAACATTTCTTCGGGGTTGGGTTGGTTTTTTTTTTTTTTCCCCTTTCTTTTTTTATTTTCTAAAAACAAACAAAAAAAGCAAACCCACCCACCAAGGTCAAGGGCTTATCGATGGCTTCGACCGGCTCCTTTCCCCACGGAAAAGACTTGTCTTGCTCTCGTGAACAACCCGGCCTGTTGGTTATCTCCCCCATGTGCCATTGCTCGGAAGGCGCATCTTGATGTGACGAATTAAAAATAAAACACAGTGTAGGTCTGCGGGAGGGTGGGAAATTGCCATAATAAATGTTGGAGCTTTAGGTTTTGTTTGCTCTGTCTTTAATTTTTAATGCTAACGAGGGCCAGGCGGCTGGTATGACTTTGTGTGACCGTATCGGCTGCAGAAAACCAAGTGCTGAGTTGATGGAGAGGAAGCTGGTGTCCGGGCGAGGGGCTGCAGGGCCCCGGTGGGCAGATGTTCCCCGCAGGGCTAGACCAGGTGTTGGGCTTACGGCCGCTGCACCCCGAGTCGTGGCGAACCCCCGTTGGCCTTCGGTGATGCTGAAGCAGGGCGTCTCTCCTCCATCGCCCGCCTCCTCTCCGGGAGTGCTGGCTGTCGTTTTGCATTCTTGCTGTTAAACCTTGTACTTTTGGGGCTGGTGGGATCCGTAACGTCCCTTAGTGTCCGCCCAAGGAGAAGCGGGGCCAGCCGGTGGGTGTCGGGAGGAGCCATGCTCTTGCTATGGAGATGCTGTCAGTAGCAGGGGATGCAGAGCCCTGCCCCGAGCCGGGGTGCCGGGGGGAATGCTGCCAGGCTGGCTATCCCGGTGTCTCCCGCCGCGGGTCCAGCCCTTGCACAGCTTTCCCCTTGCCCGGAGCTGAGCTCCCACCCCAGGAGTTTGCTGGTTTGGGGCCCAAGCGCTTTGCTGAACAGAAGATGGGTTAAGCGCGTGCTTGCGTGCTGTCTCCCATGGGATTTATAGGCTGTAGCTGCTCATGCCTGTGCTGGCGGGTGGGAATGGACCTTATTTGGTGACAGAAACCAGCCGGGCAGCGAGCAGAGCCGCTGGCCGGCCGTGTCGGGCTGCCAGGACACCCGCTGCCGGTCGCAGTGGGACGGAGCTGAGCCGCGGGGCAGGGGCCAACAGATGTATTTGCTTCGTGTCTTAGCTTCGTTCTCACGGCTGGCCTTACTCAGCTCCTTTCCGAAAACCCGAGCGAGGCCCCCGGCCGGGCCGACCCCCTCCTGGCATAACGGCCGTAGGGGAATCGATGTTGCCTTTTCGATGGGTGGTGGTTGCTCTTTTGTTTTTTTTTCTTTAAAACTCCAGGCTGTGGTTCTCATGACGGCCGGGGCATAGCACAAGCACGGACACTTTTGTACCTTAAAGCTCGGCAAGGGGCCGGGCCGGGCGGCAGAAACACCTCCACACACGGCTGTAGGGTCAAACCGGGGTGCACAGGCATGGGTTGACCCAAAGGGAGCTATTGCTGCTTCTTTTAAGGCAATTTGGTGTTTGAGGTCCAATTACCCGAAAGCCTGCACACACACTAAGCTTTTTTTTTTTATCATTTGGAGATGTTTTTAAAAGGTTCTCCCCCTGTTTTTAAAAGGTTCTTCCCATCCCAGCCTGTCCTACCACCTCCGTGTCTGCTTATAAGGGGTTTTTTTTGAGCCTTGGAAGGGTGAATCCTGTTGCATTAAGCAAGTATTGATTGCAAGTACGCCGTGGGTAAGGAGCTGGCAGCTCCCGTTAGCTCCTGCCCTGGGGTATCCCTGCACCGGGCAGCTGCATCACATGGGGCTGACGGAGTTGTTAATGGCAGAGGGGGTTGCCCTGCCCTCTCCTCCGAACTGCAAACCAGGGAGAACCTGGTACCTACCTACAGCAGGTCTGCAATGCTTATAATAAAGGGCAACTGGGGGGCTGCTTTCTAAAGGTTTTTCAGTGTGGTGGCTGGTTCTGGAGGTATCTTTATCCTTTGTCTGAGCACTGGCAAAGCTCAGTGCATGGATGGCTTCTGGTCATGCTTTTCTTGCTCTGCCGGGTGAAACAAGCGCAATGTCCTTTGCTTTCTCCGGCCGTGGCCCATCTCTCCTCTGGCAGCCAGCACCAGGCAGGTGTTTCTCCCAGGGAAAGCAGAAAATAACACAGCAGCGACAGCTAAACGTGCTCTGCCGAGCGCAGGTCGGGGGCAAAGTTATACCTGTCCTTCCCTGAAGTGTTGAAGGCAAAGTGAAATAGTCCTTAAAATGTGCATTTTTTAATACAGGTGTAAAACCCGCCCAACTCTTAGGACTTTAAAACATCTGCAGAACTCATGCTTTGCCTTAAAGTTACCAGTGGATGTGATGAGGGTGGTGGGAGCCTCTCGTGAGCGTTGGGGCTCTTCTCCCCGGCTGCAGGGCCGGTCCCGCTCCCGGGCTCCATGGGGCTCTTAGAAAGCAACAGGGCAGCCCCAGCACGGGTTTTTGGTGGAGCTACAAGGGTTTCCACCACCTCAGGCGAACTTGGGCTGCTGTGTGCGTTAATCAGGGGTATCGTTAGGATCCCTTTTGGTCTGGCCAGGACTTGGCCGCCGCAAAGCCCTTCCGTGTATCTGGGTGTGCAGAGGATCACCAGCCACGGCGTTACAGCGGCTTAATGAGTTTCTGCCAATTAACAGGAGCCAAGGGTTTCCTGCGAGGGGAGAGCTGGAAAACTGTCAGCCTCAAAGCTGGAGGTTGCTCTGTTTTCGGTGCAAGAGGGGCGATTTTCCTAGGGATTTTGTATTGTAGCGTATTCCCAGTGTGTCAGTCTGCACATCAGAGTTAAAAAATGAATACGCTTTGTCTTTATCAAAAAACCAAAGCTCTAAAGTTTTGGAGTTTTTAATAAGCAAAAGAAAAGCTCTTTTTTCCTCATCCGGGCGCTGAGATGAGCAAGATACCTGGGAATTAGCTAGTTTAACTTTGATTTTTTTGGGTTTAAAAAGCTGCTTTTAAACTTGAAGGCAATTTGACTGTGCTGCGTTGTATTTCTACGCACACTTTCACTACGTTACAATGCAGCAAAGGTCAAGCCTTTTGTGAAGTTTAACTTAAATGTTGCTTCCAAAACATTACGATGTGTTGGGTTTGCGATGCATTCGGGCCGCGGGCTTTTTCCAAGGTGAGAAAAGAGGAGTGAAATGGGTGTTTTAGAGGTTGCTTGTCGAGCACTGTCTCTCCAGAAGGGATCCGGAAACAGATCTAAAACCCCACGAATGGGATCTCCAGCATTTTGCCTCAGCCCCAGCTTCGTGCTGGGTCCCACTAAGACCCCCTGGGACCAGCGGCAGCATCGGGCTCGTGGGCAGCGACGCGGCTGGGGGCAGCGTGGGCTGCTGGGGGCTGTTTCGCCATCTATGCTTTTGTTTTGCATCTCGCTCCGTCCGTGGCTGTGCGTGTCCGAGCTGCCGGCATGCCGGTGAAACCCAGGGATGAGCATTTACCTTGCGGATTTGTTGGTGGTGAGGCGGAGGACCTGCTAATTGTAGCTGCCTTTCCAGGGCTCCCTGCTCTGGGGTGACATTCCATGTGATTCCCACTGTAAATTATTACCAAGGAGCGAGCTGAACAACCCCCCCCCGAATGAGAGTGGTGCCTCATTTGCTGCTTTTTTTATTCCCTGCTCCCCCCCTGCCCCACCCCAGTTTTCCCATTTCAGGCGTGATTAGGCATCACCGGTTGTTGTATCTTGCTTCAAGTCGATAAAACTCTGTCGCCCCTCCATCCAAACACCCCCTGAACCTCCTCCCCGCCAAGAAATCACCCCCTGAACGTTCATCTTCTGCAGGGGTCCAAACGATCAATTATTCCTGAGGAAAGATGGAGTTGGGGGCGGGGGGGGGGGAACACAACATCGACACCCCCACAACCCCCAGATATGGCCCTTTACTCCTTAATCTCAGTGGATAGAGTTACACATCTGGTAGGGGCTTGCTCGTTGTTGCTGTTACTTTTATTGCGTCTTTAGCGGTGATGAAGTTCAGATGGCAGAACCAGTGGGCCCCAATTTAATTTCGCCTGGCCTCCTGTAAGGAGGACGCCGTGATCCCCGGGCAGCTCGGGTGGGCAGGACCTGGCCTGCCGTGGGGATGGGCAGAGGTGGGGCGGACGGACAGATGGACAGGCCAAACCCCATGGCCACGGTGGGTGGTGGGCAGTGGGGGGGGGGAAAGGAGAAATCTGGAAATAAGGGTGATAATGGGTGGGTGGAGGTGGCTGTGCTGTGTCAGCATCGAACACTGCAGTGACGTGGATGGGTGGGCGGATGGACAGACAGCTTTTCATGTCAAAACCCAGAAGCAAGATCAGGAGGTGGATTTCCACCTTTCTTGGTGGCTGGGGTGTGTGCGCGCTGTGATGCTTTCCGAGGTTGCTCTAGCCCTGATGGCTCTTCCCTGGCCATTTCCATGACCCTCCGGGTTTCCAGTGGCAATGTACAGAAGCTCCCACCTCTCCCCCGATGTCTGCAAATGCATGTGTCTAAGGGCTATACAGGATTCATTTACGGGCCTCCTGTTGGTGGGATATGTGCATGCAAAAT
Source organism: Alca torda (assembly GCA_008658365.1). Lineage (NCBI taxonomy): Eukaryota > Metazoa > Chordata > Aves > Charadriiformes > Alcidae > Alca > Alca torda. The sequence continues at coordinate 3,015,585 of CM018078.1, forward strand.
GAAGGCTGTATTTGGCTTCTAATATTCAGCTCTATATTCCATATTGTGTTGACCAAGAAAAGCAACTCAGCCCCCGTGCTGAAGAATGTGATGGACTGATGACTTTCAGAAACATACTGTAAATCAAGGAGGCTAATAAATACTTGCTATTAATAAAACAAGGCTACTGCCTTTCAAGTTATTTTCACATTTTACATCTTAAAATTGAAATGGAATGAAAAAGGCAATACTTCTGGACCTTCCCTCTTCCCCCAGCACCGTTGTTGCTAAACTTAACCTCCTCAAACGCCCAGGCAAGATGAGTTTCTCATCAATGAGAAGGTCCAGATGGAGCAGTAAGACCCCTGCCCAGCCCCACGGAGCCGATGAGGGGCTGACCCCAGCGACAGGGTTCCCTTTGGCAAGCGGTGGCCTCTCACCGGCTTGTCCCTATGGGCTGGCGGAAGATCCCCAGAGCTCGTCCAGGCCCATGCATCAAAGAGCCCGCAGCCAAGAGCTGTACCACCTGCACCAGCTCATGCTAAACCTCTAATGCTTCCCAGTTGTGAGCGAAGCTGCTCCAGGTGGCGAGTGCATGGGCAGAGCATCCGCAGGCTGCTTAACCCTTTCCCCCGGGTTTCTCTGGGTCTGTACCCCATCTGTTGCGAGCGTTGGGTGAAGGTGCCGGTGGCCAGGGGCTTCCCATGAGACACACCTGCAGGCAGCAGAAAACGGGGCTGTGAACTTGCTTCTTGAGTATCCGTAGCAGAGCTCGTAGCGCCTAGGGGGATGCTAGGTCAGGCTCTTTAAATAGCTGTGCCCTTGCAAACCCGGGACACGCTGGGCAGGGAGAGAGTAGACGATGGGGCCCTAAATAAATCTTTTTTTTATTTTTTTTTTCTTTACGTGAGCGTCTGTCCTTTCCCTGACCCCCTCTTACAGCCCTCCACCAGCGAGCAGTGCCCATGGCTGTGACGCTTCGGTCCCACTTCCCCGCGGGCCGAGGTTGTCCCCTGGCAGCCCTTGTTCCACGGCTCATCTCCCGAAAAACCCCCGTTGGTGGATGGCGTGGGCTCTGCCTGCCCCGCTTTTCCCAAACACCTCTGCACCCCTAATTCCAGTATGGATAAGAGTTATTTTTTTTTAATATTTTCCTCCCAGCAGATGTCTTCCCTGCCTCCTCCCTGTCTCGCTCCCCTGGGGTTTGGCTTTTCCGTTCGGAGTCATCGGGGAGCAACATCCCTTCGGGAGCTGTGTTGCACCTGGCTGCTCCCGTTGGCTTTTTGCTGCCCGAAATCCCCTTTTAACTTCCCCCTTCCCTCTCTCCCCTGCTGAAGAGATAGCCCTTTCCGCAGCTGTAGTGATTAAAGGGGAGGGGAAAAAAAGCTTATTTAAAGTAGAGCCTGGCAATATAAAATAAGGTGTGGAGGTGATGAATGATCCCAGGGTATATTAAAGCAGGGGCTGGCATTTTCGACATCTCTCCTACCTGCAGCGTGTTTGAGCACCTCGGAGACCGGCTGTTTTGAAACGCCGAGCATCCGCCCCCGGGCCCTAATTCGGGCAAGTTTAAAAACGTCCTCTGGGATTTAGTCAAGTCGCTGCTGTTTTCCTCTCCCGGAGACCCCGGCGCTGCTGTGTGGATGCGGGGCTGGAAGGGGATGGGAGGGAAAATCCCACCCCAGCCCTGCTCTGCCACCTGAGAGGATCAGAGGATGGGCACCCCTGGAAAGGGGGGAGGTGGGGAAAGCCTCCCTGGCTTTTAAAGGCTTTTTGGAAGAGTATTCCCAGCATCGCTGTAAGAGGCAGTCAGGAGAAAGTGGGGAAAAGACGAGCTCATTGCATGCAATGAGCAGGGCAGGCACAGGGAAATTATGCATTTTTCCGGACTGTCTTATTCCCTTCTGTGTATTAAACATTATTTTAATATTCGAGTGACAATGTTTTATAATTAAGCTGAATGTAAGAGAGACGGAGTGCGCTGGAGAGCTGGGCTCGGTGCGAGGAGGTGAGGCCGGTTTCCACCCGCAGCCCAGGATTAACCCCGGGCTGCAGCGTCCTCCGCGGCCGCGCTGCCGCGGCCCACGCCTGGCTCTCCAGCGCCGACGCGCCCCGCGCTCCGGCAAGCTAAAAACCTTTAACTCATAAAGGTTGTAATGTTAATACAGAAGAAAAGCCTTTTAAAAAATTACATTAGTTCACAGACATCTATTGAACTCATGAGGGGAAATCTAGCCCCTGAGAGATAGAAACTAAAGAGCTGAGCCATAAACCAGGACGATAACATCCTTATTATAAGATGCAAATTAAGGGGCCCAATTCACTTTAAAAAAGCATTATGAGTATTTAATTTTTCTAGTGGGAATATCTCTGAAGTTGGCCTGTGTGTGGTTTTTCATGCTGTGTACTTAAAAAAAAAAAAAAGAAGAAGAAGAAGAAGACGAAGAAGAAAGTAAGTCAGGCCACGAAGAAGCTGCTGAAGGCAGAGCTGGGGATGCCGAGCGGTGGTTTGGGTGTCAGAAGAAGTAGCTGGTGCTTGTCGCGGGCAGGAGAGCACGTGTTCACACCGCATTTGGGTGGGGAGGCCATGGCTAAAGCCAGCAGCATTGTGGTGGGTTTCTGAAGGTGTAAAACGGGGTCTGAGCCTGCCCTGGGATCTGCTTTAAGCGTGTGTTGGACCTCCGGAGCGGCTGGCTGGGTCCCCGTCCATCTCTGGCCGTGGCTCGGCGCTGACGCTGGTGCCCTGAGGGTCAAGGAGATGCGCTCGGTTGAGACCCCATCTCAGCTTTTGTGGTTTTCTGGGCAACCCCCTCCATGCCCTGGGCGTTCCATCCCCTTTTGGGAGGCAGCTGGGCTGTCGCGACGCTGCCGACGGCGTTATTGGCTCCAGGTTATAGAGAACATACAGCCTGGCAAAGGAACCGTGGGGCTTTCGGGTGCTTTGAGTGAGGCTCTTACTCACGCCGGGAGTGATTTGAGGCTTCATCATATCTGCCGGGTTTGTTTTTTCTGGCCATTCCTTGTTTCCTGAAGCCTTTTTGAATTATTTTATTCTTTTTTTTTTTTTCATGCCTGAAGTTGGAAGAGAGTGTAATCGCTGCCCTTGCCTTTGCCGTTTGTTAGATGCCGGAGGTTGAAGTCCCGAGCCAGAAGAAGGGCTTGGCACGCAAGGTGGGGACAGCTGGGATAAAAAGGGAGAGAGCCTCCCAGTGCTTGGTCCGCTCTCCATCCAGATTTGGGGTTGAAAGGTCGAGACTTGTTCAAAAAAGCAAAGAAAATGTGCTACCTTGAATTTGCATTCTTAAAGACAAAAGGCCTGGCTCGGCCGCCGGCGGTGCTGGAGCCGTTGGGAGGCTGGAATTACTTTTTCAAACCTAGAAAATAAACCCCTACCCTGAAAGACTGCTTTTCAGGCTGGGATCATACAGCTCTCCTATATAATGCCCAGAGGTCAAGGGTTGAGTGAAATAGAGAGACCAGGTAAATACGTTCATTTGAAACCCGGGGATTAGATAATTCTATTTATTTTTGTGGAGTCGCAGAGCATCTCTCCCATTATGGAGATGGGAACCGGGATGGGAGGGGGGCTGCTGCCTCCAGCCCCAGCCCTGCAGCCCCAGTTCGGGGTCGGGCTCCGCTCCCACACTGCAGACGCTGCCCTGGGCTCGGAGCATGGAATAACGGGGTTTTCCTGAGGTTGGGTTAATCGGCTGAGGAAATCCCCGGTCTCCAGCTGGACCCCGACGGCCGAGCTCGGACCGTGTCTGAGCCGTGCGTTGAAACCTGTTCGTCATCCCGAGGCTGCCTCCCTATCCCCTTTCTGGCAATCGAATACTTACTTGTTTCCAAACCAGTGTTTACAAGGAATATTGCTCCTTTTTAAAGCTGCACGGATGCACGTGGCCAGCAAAGACCATAAAATAGTGGTAGGTGATGCCTGCTGTCAGGCGCTGGGCTGGCCGAACCCTTAGAAATACAGACTCCTTGCTTTGAGTTTTTTTTTTTTTAAAAAAAAAAAAAAAAAGAAAATAAATCCAATATATCCTTCTTTTATCTTGTTTAGGAATCATAAATTTAGGATGTAACAGGGTTAGCGGCCCGGCTAGGCAGCTGCACGGGGCCACGGGTTATTTAGGCTGGAAGTATTTATGGGGCTGTCACTCAGCTGATCCCGGGGCGGGGGGGGGCTCATCACTTGTTGCACATCATTGTATTAAACACCTATTTAAAAAAAACAACGACACCCAAACTAAACAACTTTTTCAGACGGAGCAGTGCCATGCCACAGTAATCCTCCCGCAGATATCTATAAAAAGAGGCGGTTTATGGTTTGGTTTGGTTTTTTGGTTTTTTTTTTTTTGGCCTTTTTTCCTCCCTTCCCATCCTGCACCCCCACAGGAGCACCTGGGGGCATCATATGCGCACGTGTGGCCGAAAATCGCCAGATGGGGAATTTCGCTCGGCATTTACAAAGTGAACTTTGTGGGAAGGTGGAGGGTCGGCGTCAGGACGATATAAAGCCCGTGGCCAGACCCCGGCGGTATCTCTCGGCCAGGCATACGGGCGTTTTCCCATGCTGTTTCCCGGCTCGCCGTGCGCCCCCTAAACCTCCCCCTCCCCTCGATTTAGGAATAGGAGCCTCGTAAATCCTTCCAACCCGGATGCTTTATCGGGTGCCCCAGCTTCTCTCTGCGAAACCGCGGCAGGGGCAAACATCTGCGCAGGGGAAATCCTCCGGCTCCCGCTCCGCGGCGGCCGGCCGCTATCGCCGCCGGGAAGGCGGTTGTGGTTTCTTAGCTTTTTAGCCGCGAAATGAGGAAGGATGTTCCTCCTCGCGGTTCGGCAATTACGGCGTAGAAAGTAAAAACCGTATTTGTGCATCCCACCCCAGATTGGCTCTCCGACAGCCGGGCTGCGATAAGGGGCGATGCGTCGGGAAGCAAAACCCCGACGGTGAGCGAGTTATGAAAGTGATTGTAAAAGCTCCCTGGGAGATTAAACACGTGGCTCCAGTGTGGAATAGCGTTTAATAAAACACAGTAGCTTGCTTTAAAAAAATATAATAAGAAAATCCCCAAAACCCAGCTTCCCTTTGTGCTGGGGTTGCAGCAGTCGGGATCCTGATGCCCCAAATCCACCCTCCATCTTCAACCCCAGAAAGTCTTCAGCTTCTGGGGGCAGGTGATGTATTTGTGTCTCTCACACCCCCCTGCACGCTGATGTTTGCACCACCAAAGCCTAGAAAGGCCCCAGGGTCAGCACCAGCGAAGCCAGGAGCTGGGCTGGTCCCTCACGGGGATGCTCTGGAAGGGCTGTGGGGAGACTTTGCTCCAGGACGGAGTGACGCCCAATTTCTGCCATCACTCCAAAGATGGGTCCTGGTCCCGCTTGACAGCACCTCCTTGGGGATGGATGAAGCTGGAGCACGCTCCCTATGCGTGCTTGAAGTGTTTGGGGATAATAAGTTGAGAAACAGTGAATCATTGATTTGCCCGGCTGCGGGCGCTCCCTGCCCAGCCGTGTGCCGATGGCAGCGGGTGGGTGGGCGGGTGAGGGCTCCCGGGCACGTCCGGCTGCAGCGAGGGTGTTTCTGGGCACACGTCTTTTTGGAAGAGCGTGGTGGGGGTCCTGCTTGGGGCCAGATGTCTTTCCAGAGGTGCTTCTACCCCCACTCCCCTTTACCCCTCCTGGCCATGAAGGCGACGCAAGGTCTGGTTTCCCCCCCACGGATAATCCCTGGTGGCAGGGCTGGAGCAGCAGAGCTGTTGGGTGCAGGCCAGGGCCACCTCCGTTGTGCTTTCACGAGGGCTTATATTCCTCTTCGTTAAAGGAAGAGACCGGCTTCCCCCTTCAGTTGCACTGGGGTGGATTTAATAAGGAGTTAGAAAGAGCAGTGGGATTCCTCTATTACCTGATGCTCCAGGTCTTTTTTTCTTTTTTCTTTTTTTTAATTTGAATTTTGTTTTTTGCACTGCAGCGAGAAGGTAGAGGCGAATCCTCCCCAGACAGGGAGGTGCAGGTGGGAAGGGGATGATCTTTGCCGATGGCCGCGGCCGGGACGTGCCGCTCCCCCCCGCCGGGAGCCTCCGTGGCTGGGGCCCTTCTCCCCGCGCTGCTCGGCAGGTTTCGGCATGACTCACCCCAGCCTGGGATGAGGTGGGGTGTTTTTTTCCAGGTCAGGATTTAGGTGGATTGGCAAAGGGCTGTGGGAATGCTTTTAAGGTGTCTTCTTGCATGGTTTTATTATTTTTTTTTTTCCTTTCACCTTTTTGTTTCCCTGCAAACAAGACTTTCCCTGCAGTGTCGGGCTCCCCGGCTCTGCCTTCGCCCGGCAGATGAGCGAGGAAGGGCTCGGGCTGCCGGAGATGCACATATAGCAATTCCCCGCGTCCCGCCCCGTACCTTGGCTCAGCATCTTTCCTCCCCTTCTCCCCAGCACCCCCCCAAAACTGCTCCCCATCTCCAAAGGGGCCACCAACGCACCCCCGTTTCCTCCCTCCTCGTGGGGTGCATTAGTGATGGGAATCAACTCACGCTTGCCCAGGCGTTGCCACACTTTGAATAATAAATAGAACAGAACGAGAGCGCTGAAGCTGCCACAGGTCTTTGTAACACACAGCGAAGTCTTTGAAGACCGGGAGCTCCAAGGCTCGTGGCGAGATAAATAATAAGTGGTAATTAAAGACGCACGCACCGTACCGCTCTGAACGGCAAGAGGTTTTGCAAGGCATGGACGCGCCATGGCGCTGGTGGAGGTCCTTGCTGCGGGAGGCCGGGGTGGCCGCGAGGGCCTGCAGCTGAGCAGCCGCTTGCACGCGAGAGGTGCTTTGCATTCCGGTTACTGTTATAGTTTAACGTGCGTTAATCACCGCAGCTCCCGCTCTGCCGATGCGGGGCCGACAGCCCGGCTACTGCCCACCCAGGGCTGAGCCCGGCCGCGCCTGCCGGTGCCCCGGCTGCGGCAGATTAAAGATCTCCTACCGCCAAGCTGGGATAAACGTGAGGTTTTGTGCCACTGGTTCCCATCGTAATTACGTATCTGCATGGGATAGACCCGAGGGCAAACCGTCCTGGCACTCCATCAGCACTTTCCTACGTGCGCTTCTGGGAAGCGGAGGGACAGCCACACGCATGACCTGTTCTTCTGGCCTCTCCTCAATCACATTGCAGCCTCGGGTGCATTTTTAGCTCCTCTGAAATATTTTTGGGGTGTTTTTTCACGTTAGTGCCTTAATCACTTTTTTTTTTCCCCCCTTCTTTTTTTCCCCTCCTTTGACATGTCCGAACTATTTCATCCCGTTCTTAGTATTGACATAAAAATGCAGCTGAGAAAACACTGAAGCTGTTTCAACAACTGCCGTGCTAAGAAGTAAAGTAAACCAGAAAGTAGTTATTACACCGAGAGCTTCCTCTTTAAATCAGCTGGGGGGGGGGGGGGGGAGAAGTGAGATTACTTGGTAATTAGATTCTCTCCCTCATCCTAATTGCATTACCAATAAATCAGCTCTGAAGATCTGTTTCTTTTTAAGTTTTCTCGAATTTAGCCTTTGTCTGGGAATCTTGGAACAACAGAGCCTCAGTAAGTATGATTAACCTATAGTTAATTACTGGGGTATTTCAGCTCGGCCCGCCATGGTTAACCATTGGCCCCTCGGAAACCAGCCCCTGCCAGAGGGGGGAGAGCTGAGCGGGGGGAGCTGGTCCCTCCTTACCCACATGGTGTAAGTAAAAGTGCAGCAGGCTTTACATTAAGGGATAATTTGTCACACACGTGAGTCCGACGGAAAATAACTAACTTTTCCGCAGCACGCCTTTTTGTTCTGCACTTTCTCCCCTTCTCTTTCCAGGGTTGCTAAAAGGCCAGGGAGTTTTAGTTTAGCAAACGCCTCTTATAAATACCCCCTATAATTTCAGCGTCCCGGACCCTGAATCCATTTAAGCACCGATTAAACCATATGTACATTGTATATTTTCATTTTTAGAAGAAGAGAGGATGTTCAGTGAATATATAACTACATTCCGGGTCCGCAGGCTGCAGATGGGCATGGGGAGAAACCCACGAGCCAGGAGAGGGGAGGATGAAGAAAAGCCCTCCCGAAACCGTGCTCAGTGTCCCGTTTCCCTTAATTGAGGTCAGGGCAGATCTCTGCCATTAAGAGGCGAGCAATGAGGGCTTATCGGTGACCTTCCACTGAAATCTTGCGCTGTTGAAACCCGGCGGTTGCACAAGAGGCGGGTGATGATGTCGGTAGCAGATGACGGCTCCCAATTCACCGGCGGTTCGTGTGCGCCGTTCACTTCGATGCGCTGGTTCACACGCACCAGGTTACGTCCCTACGACCCACGGATGGCCAGATGGTGTATCATCAGAAAAATCATTGCTGATGGTTTGAAAAAATAAATCTTTGGTGAACACAATGTAAATTCTGGATTGAAGGAGTTCACCTTCCTCACCTCTCGACTCAAGTCCACACTGTGCAAAGCTTTATTGATATCACACATGAGTTTCTTCTGGGCAGGAAGACAAGGAACATAGCATTGACAATGCAATCACTTTCAGCAGGAAAAAGAGGGAGCCATGACCCACAAACACAGCAACCCTTGGATGATTTTAATTGGGAAACTTGGGTAGGAGGGACACTGGATCACACTACCTCCGTTAGGAGAGCATCAGTGGGACTGGAGCTGCTCCGCAATGGGGGAAGAGCCCAAGGGGACGCCAGCACTCGATGTGACCTTGCTGATGGGGCACTGTGCCACAGGGTCAGACCTGGGTGGGCAGAGCCACGTATAGGCCACAGGCTCCACCGACAGAGCCGGGCATGGCCAGGGGATGGACCAGGGCCAGGAGCCATCCAGGCAGCGCAGGTAGGACCAGCAAGAGATAGGGACAGAGATGGAGAGGATGGAGGAGACAAGGCTACGTCCCTTAGGATTCAGAAATCTGGCCTGCTAACCCTCTTTTGCTGCTCAGAAAGTATTCAAGACTGCCCTACTGGGCCAGGGACAGCAATGGCCTTCAGCTGTGGCCATGCTACCCCCTCCACTGCTTACCCACAGGTGGGGACACTCAGCCCACTTCTCCAGCTTTTCCTGATTACAGAGGTCTACAAGGTAGTTGATAAAGGCACAGGCTAACAGCAGGCTCAGGAGTGAAGGGCTGGAGCTGAGCTTGGGAAGAGAGGCAGCAGGTTGTCCTCCTGTGCTGGGAGGCTCACGTGCTGTTGGGTTTGCCTTGATGCTCTCTGGATGTCCTAGAGGGTCCCCTGCGCTGTGGGAGCTGCAAGCGTGTAGGGGTCCCAGCGCTGGCAGTGCCGTGATGCCAGCTTTCACCCGGGGTCTGCTTTGGCCACCGCAGCCTCGTGCTCACACCTCGGCTGGCTTTGTTTCTTTGGCTGGACCCAGGACGGCGGTGCCTGTGGTCTTCGTTTGGGTTTGCCTGGCTCAGAAAAACCTCTCTCTGGGCTCAAAAAACCTCTGGGACTGCTCACAGCTCAGAAACGCCAGCTTACCGCAGGTACCCAGTGTGCTCTGGATGTGGGGGAACAAAGCTGCGTTGACTTAGGGGAAAAGAGAGGACATCCTTGCCTAGCTGACAGAGGATGGAGGCTTCCAAGAGGTCCTTCCTATTGAACCTCACTTGTGCGCCGTGCTGAGCCTTCGGTGGCACCCCATCTTGACTTGCTCATCTATGTGACCACCTTGGGTTGTTCCCGATGGGGAGGACTGGATGTTCACCAGGGAGCTGCTCTCCGTGGGGCAGGTGAGTGCTACCTGCGCGCTGCTCTCTGCTGCTGCTCTTTAAAGTCATCCCGTCTTTAAGATCGTAGCTCTTTGCAAACACATGTTATCTCTCAAGGATCTCCCTTGTGCCCACGGTGTGGCATCTGCAATATATGTCATATCATGCCGTCTTTCTTCCATGTTTGCCGGAGGGGAAAGCTTAGCGTGGACTATGCATTAGATTTTTGGAAAGCCTCTATATTCCCTGGCACCATTGGCTCCCTGGCACCATGGGCACAGCCCTTCGTCTGTGCAAGAGAAATATATTGGGTGTTACGAGGGTGCAGGATTGTGTAGTGCTTTTTTGAAGACATACCTCTAGAGCTGGAGGCACGGTCTGAGCCTGGTGTATTAATCGTGAGAAGATGTGTTGCTCCATTATCCTGGCAGAAATACGTTTTTCTTCCCCGTACCTGACAATTCACATTTCTGCGAAGGGCTGTATTTTAGTGCCGCAGTGGGCAGAAGACTTAAGGTTTCTGGCAGGTTTATCTTGGGGGTTTGAAGTTTATTGGAGGTCCCTAAGCACTGCTAAATTAAGAAAAATCACCAAACTATATCACTTGGGGACAGTAGCATCATCTCTTATTATTGCTGAAAGGGAGGTAATATTCAAGCTCTCCAACAAGCAGCTTTGTACCACGACTAGCGTTTCCCTCGCCAGTGAGTCAGGGATGAAACCACGATGGGTTAATTCCTCTTTTCCTTGGGGAAGTAGCAGGGGACCCTGCAGAAACAAATGTGGTGACTGAAGACCAGATGACGTCAAACCACTGGATTTTGCCATTGAAATGTCTTCCCTCTGCAGTTCTGCAAGTGGCGTGGTGGGGCTGGAGGTGGGTGGGCAGGAGCATTTGGAGGTGGGCAGGAGCATTTGGAGGTGGGCAGGAGCATTTGGAGGTGGGCAGGAGCATTTGGAGGTGGGCAGGAGCATTTGGAGGTGGGCAGGAGCATTTGGAGGTGGGGGCCCCCCACAGCTGGTCTGGCCTGTAACTGGGGTGGATGAAAGGAAGCGCAGCAGATGCTGGTCCTGCACACCAAAGCCAGACCAGCTCCTTTTATTCCCTTCACTCCAGGCAGGAGACCCAGTCCAGGGGACACCTTTTCTTCCTTTTTTTCCTCATCAGAGCAGCCGTGGGCAGGCTTGTCAAGTACCACCAACTGCCTGCCTGGGGTCTGCGTGGTGCTGAGCTCAGCCAGGTCTCTCAGGACACAAGGGTTTGTCTCCAACACCACCAGTCTTCATGGTCCCTCCCCCTCCCTTGGTGCGGTTGTATCGCCTTGTACTTCCAGACACCAGAGCCCTGGCGTATCCCCCCCACCAAACCACCCTCCTTCCATCTGAAAACCACAGCAAAGGTCAGCTTTATTCAATTTTTTTGGCAAACCCATGCTACAACTGGCTGGACTGGTTTGAAAATGCCTGGTGGCAGCTGTGGCCTTGTGCGAGGTTGCTTCAGGATTGCATCTCCCAGGCACGGAGCCATTTACTTGGGACGGTGTGACTTGTGCTGTTAGGTGTCCGTCCCGCTACACACCCGGCCAGGGCAACCTGGCTTCATCCGTCACGGTCCTGCCATTGCCCACTGGTGGCCCGAGGTGAGGTTGGTGTTGACAGCTTGGAGGAAACATAAGGGTATCTTGGAATTGTTTTGGCCACCCCTTCCTCCCCCCTTGCATCTCCACCTTTGGCACGGGGTACCTGGCGTTAGCTTTTGAGTAATTCCAGCAGCAAGAATTGCGAGATAAAGACTTATCCACTGAAACATCATTCTTGACTCCGGCGGACCCTGAGCTGCTCTCATCAGTTCTTGTTTGAGCGATTAAGGATTGCGCCATTAGTCTGCTGCTTAATGAATATTGAAATACTGGCTGGAAATGAAAAGGCGTATGTTTTCTGCAACACAAACAAACCAGAAATATTTTCCACTCTGGTACGGTTCTCTAAGTGTTGGGTGTCACCCGCTGGAGCTCCGGCGGTGCCCTCGTCTTTGAACTGTATTGAGAAGTGGGGATCTTGTGGCTAGTAATAGCGAGGCCGTTATTTTAGGGATACAAATGTTTAATGTACAATAACGAGTCACATAATGAATGTCCAAATGAGTGATGTTTTCTTCAGTTTTACATTCCCGGAGGCGCAGAAAGTATTGGTCACTTTGACACAGAAAGCAGCCAGGCAATTACACTGGCGTGCTCCGAAAGGAGGAGATTTTATTTCATAAAGCAAAACTTGAAAAAAGACCCAGAAACACCCTGTGCTTCCTGGTCGCTGCTTTGAATTGAATTTGCCTCCGCTCCACGTTAAAAAGGGACGTGGGGTTTAGGACTGTATTTAACTCTGAGCACCTCTGAGCTAGCGGTGGGTCTTCGGAAGCGAGGACGGGGAAAGGCGAGCAAGAAGGCATCTGTAAAGGGTTTCTTCTTTCCATGAGAAAGAAAAATCAAAATTAATGAAATGTGGGTCCCCTTCGCAGCACGGGGGATGCTGTGGGGGGTGGAGGTGGGGTACCACCAGCCAGGAGCAAGGCCAGCTTGGGTGGGATGGGGTGCTTGCTCTGGCTTTCCGTGTGCCCGTGGATGCGGTGGTTTGGGTGATGGTCTGATGCCCTGCCGCCGCCTTCCCGAAACTCCCCGTGGCTTTGCTGTAACAGGGTTTTGCCCAGAAGCTTTCAGTACCCTCTTTTTTTTTTTTTTTCCCCTGTCTTATTCATAAATAAGTTAATGAGAGAAGCCTCGCAAGATATTTTGAGAGCTTATGACTTAAGGCTTGATTCTCCCCTTACTGAAATTTCGGGGAAAGCAGTACCCCTGTCACTTTCGCCGGGCGGGACCAATTAATTATTTGTCATGCTACAGAAGACAATGAAACCTGGGTAATTTCAGCAAGGGCGGAAAATCAGTCTCATGCATGTGTGTGCGGGGGAGGTCTCAAATGAAATGTTGCCTTAGAAAGCAAAGTTCTAGTGTTCCAAAAAAAAAAAAACAAACCCCAGCTTTTATCTATTTTACCAAAGGCTAAAATGAATTCTTATGTATATTTTATAAGAATATTTGTTTTGTTTATAGCCCAGCATTAAGGATACTTTTTTCTTAATAAGCTCATGTCAGAGCTCCCGTAACCGTAGCCCGAAGGATATGTTTTGCGAGAATGAAAAATGAACGTATTATTTACCTATCAATACCACGCAACGTTGATCAATGCAAACCAGCGGCGCTCCCCTCTCCTGCTCCCACCGTTACGGGAGGCGGGTCGCCCTGTCTGGGCAGTGCTGGGACTTTATCTGTAATATGGAGCTTTCAACCGCCGGGCTGACAAAATGCCTCTCTGACAGCCAAGCCATTAATTACCATCATCTGAGCCTAATTCATTCATCCCTTTCCCTCTCATGCAGAGGGACAGGGAGGGCTGAGGGCACTTGGGGAAACGTAGGCATGATTCCATATTCGTTATGCGGCGAGCGCTGCCTGCGACTTTGTTGGTTGCAGTGGCTTTAATTGAATTGGCTTGCCAATAAAGCTGTTGTCATTCAGTAAGTGAATTTGTTGTACTACTCGCACCACAGCTGCTGCATACAACCAGGCGTTTCCTGAAGGCAAGCCAACCTTGTGCTACCCTGGCTGGGGATATTGGGTTTTTCTTTTTGCCTTTCCCCCAAAACTAATCCATAATGTGCTGTGTAATATCCCCTAGGTGTTGTTTCCCACCGGGGGGAAATGGGGCATCCCCTCCTCTTGAAGGGGAACGTCGCAACCCCAAAAAGCAGTGACTGTGGGCTGGGTGCTGGTAATTTGTCGGGGTGTAGGACCGGCTGGCCAGACCATGTGTTTTTTCAATTAAGGGGCTCTGACCTCCGTTACCCTGCGCTGGTCATGATAGAGCATCATTGTTCCTCGCGGTAAAAAAATAAATACAGAATATGACAGATAATATATTTTGTCAGTCAGGAGCTTAGAGTCCCATTAAGAAGTCTAGCAATACTGATAAAATAATGCAACATTAGGAGAGGCATTTATTATAGGATATGTAGGCTGTTGGGCCAAAAAAATACTCCAACTTTCTGGAGTTTATAAAGCATTAGGGAAGGAGAGGGGGGGACCGCTTGATTTATGGCGGCTGTAAAGTGATACTCGGACGAAGGAAAATATCCAGAGGTCTGAGAAAGCGTTACTTCTTGTGTTTTCGTGCGTGGGACGAGCATATAGGCGATAGCCCAGAGAGCGGTCCACGAGGCAGCTCGGTGGTGGCCGAGGACTGGTGCTCCCCGCACAAACACCCCACCCTTCTCACGGGGGAGCTGAGGGACAAAACCTACGTCTGAACGCTACCTCTGCCCTCTCTTCTCTGCCGGGTCAGAGCAAAACCCCATATTTTATCACCCCAAAGAAGGGGGGAGAACGGATCTGGATCCGTTTCAAGACCGAGTTGTGGCCGAGTCCCAACTCTGATTGGGATGAATTAGTTTTTCTTGGTGCTACGCTGAGCTGGGGGAATTACTTCGAGGAAAGTTTTCTTCAGAGATTTCTATTTTTTTTTTATAACCTCATAAAGCATTACATTGAAATCTGAGTTCATTCCATCAGTTTTCCCCAGATTTATGCTTATTGTAGATTATTTTTAATACATCCAAAATATGGGTAGGTAGGGGTATTTCAAGCTCTCTGCTCAAATTGGATCGTGCTCAGCTGGACGTAAAACTGAAACTGCAGGAGCTGAAGTAATATTTTTGGGTGTCGATCTTGCTTGAGGTGAATCATAAATTTGAGGAGATAAGCTGGCAATTAGATGGTTAAACTAGTACATGAATGCCTGTTTCTAGAAATCCAATAAAGAAATAAATTTTGCCCCATACAGGCTCATGTTATTTGAGTAGTAACTCATGACGAGAAGTCTAAAATTGATTGATAATGGTAAAACTTTCCGTGACTTCAGCACCAATGGATGTAGCCGGTGATGGGGACCTGTTGCCTTCAGCACTGGGAGCCTGCTTGTACAAATCCGTGGAAGTGATTTTGGCAAAGACCGTGGTGCCTATTTCCAGCCTGGGAAGAGTCACCTTTCCTGTTAACTTGGGAATAAAAGTATATCAATCATAACACTGGAGGGCCTTAAAGTAGTTGGCTTGTCTTGTTTTTGTGGGGGATCAGCTCTAGGAGAAAAACCATGATGGCAAATGTCCCACTGATGTCCGTAAGACCATGATTTATTTTTTTTTTCCTCCTCGCTGTTTCCTGGGATGCTTCCTAGCAACTGAGGTGCTCATCTACAGCTCTAGGACATAGCTGTGTGGTCAACCTAGGTCCACCAGCCAAAATGCCTGGTTAGGGAACGTGTCTGGAGGCATGGGGCAGTCAGGGTGTTTCAGAGGGTGCATCCGTGAAGCCTGGGATTTCAGGGCAGCACCATATGAATCCACAGTAGCCACCTCTTCTAGTGGTTTTGGAGTGTTGCTGGGTTCCAACAAGTCTGTCTGGCAAACAAAGTCTACACCATTAGCAACCCAGAGCTGATCCAAAGGCAGCAGGTGGGTCGGTATCTTTCCATTGAATTTGAGTCCTGAGTTATGTCAGAAGTGCGTGGATTGTGTTAAATAACTTGGGCAGGATCTGTTGTTTGCTGCTGAGGAGATCTGTGATGCCTGGAGGAATGAGTGGCAGCCCTGGGCCGCTGGGTCTGGGTTTCCTCCTGGCTGGGAGGGTTGGAGGCCCCAGGGCACAGTGAAGCTCCCCAACTGTTGGTGGGACCTGCAGGTCTGTTCCCACATTGATGAGTTTGTCCCCTTTTCTGCTGCCCCAAAACTCACAAGTTTGGGTGTCCGTGGCTCAGCTGTGGGCAAAGAGGATGGAGAAATCTCAATGGTGAACAACCTGTGGTTTGGGTTGCTTAGAGTAACCCAATTTAGCTTGAACACTCCTCTTAGAGCAGTAACGCTCAGTAAGTGGCTGTGCCAGTCAATTATAGACTTATGGTAGCTGACAACTTATTCTCCTATCATCTCTTCCCACCACTCCCCAAGCCTCTGCCAGAGAGGACAAGCCCAACGAGAGCAAGCACACATGAACCTCAGTAAGTAGTGGCAAGCAGCCAAGATGAAAGTTCAGGATAACTTCATGCTGTCTTTTCTTTTCCTTGGGTCTACTGTTATGTACGTGGAAGGCAAGTGCATTATTATTTTCTTTAAAAGACCAAGCAGACAAGAGCTTTTGTGTGCCTGCATCTCCCACGCTATTAGAAATAAATATTCGGTATCGAGCCACGTAGTTCTCAATTAGTAGCTACTAAAGCAGGCTCTTCTTTATTTAGAAGGGTTATATTTTTCTTAATTCTTCTGTGCCCTCCACATTCGTGGTTTAAGAAAATTGTGCAGGCGTACCGGCCTTCTTCTAGAATGAGGCTTCCGTACCGAAAACAGAAACACAGCACGATTTTTTGGAGATTGAGATGAATGCTTGTGGGAGCCATGACTTGAAGAGAGCAGACTCGA
This sequence comes from Alca torda, assembly GCA_008658365.1. Classification (NCBI taxonomy): domain Eukaryota; kingdom Metazoa; phylum Chordata; class Aves; order Charadriiformes; family Alcidae; genus Alca; species Alca torda. Next base: position 3,031,829 of record CM018078.1, read on the forward strand.
GTGGAAGGGAGCTGACTGCTGAAACCAGACCCTAGAAGCGCCATGAATATAGGTTTGTAGCAGGCCAGTGTTTATTTTTCTTTCTCCTTGGCAGACGTTGCTTTTGCCTTAAAGCTTAGTAGGGTCAGCAAAAGAAAAAAAAGTTCATCTGGAAGTACAGCACCTCAGGAAGGGAAGAAGAATGTGGTGAATAAATGGTCAGGTCAGAAAACCTCGTTATAACCGAGCAGCTCTCATCAAAATCAGAAATAATTCTGTGCACCTTCAGCTCATTGACAGTACAAGCTTGAAAATTTTATTTCATGTGCCAAGTTTGTGTCAAAATAACCTATGCAAAAAACCCCAAAAGTCTGTGGGACCTTTGGAGTCGGGGCGGGGGAGGGGGGTGGGAAATGAAATACCATTAAGGCTTATGAGCACCCAATCTGTAAAAATCAAGTCGTGTCTCTCCCAGCTTGTGATACTGGGCGCTGATGGGACGTGTATCCTGGTGCCAACTGGTCTTCGTGTCTCTGCTAGCCGCGGGAGGGCTTATCCTCTACACCCAACCCTCCACTGGCTGTCGAAGGCGTAATTAACTGCGTGGGTGGTAAAATGGCCCAGGGCTCCCCGTTTGCATTTTGTGCAACTGGAATGTACCCTTCTTCTTCGGGTAACGTGGCAAATAAAATCCTAGCAGGGCAGCGGCGAGTGTTGACGAGGAGTTTTGAAATAGCATGAGAATGGGTTTTATTGCAGTATATCGCTTGCTGAAACTGCAGGGCTGGTGCAAATAATCTATTAAGAGAAGGCTTTTGCGAAGCTCTATGGCTTTTTAAAGAGGTTTACGGCTTGGCTAGCAATCGTTTGCTGTGTGAAAGTCTGGAGGTATGAGCCTTCACGTTGGCACAGGCGCTGCCTTGGGTTGCAGTGGGTGTGGAGGTACCTGCAGCTGACACGATGGGGCAAGATCCCAACCCTGCTGGGGCCGAGCGCCGGCACAGGGGACACCAGCATGGCCCAGGCTCCCCCAGGGCTGCTACGTGACCCTACCTTGGGTTTCCTTTGCGTCTGCAGTTTCCATCTCCGACACCCAGGCTTATGCACCAGTGGTGAACTGGATGCTCACGCCCTGCTGTGCGCTACGTCACGCGACTTCTCTGTGTCTAGAGTACTTATAGCCTTTTTTTTTCTTAACTTAGGGCGCTGCTGTAAGCAAGGTTTGGCGCACATGCTGTTTAATGGACGAGGAAGGGGTCGTCACTGTTGCAACCCTGCTTGTGTCGCAAGGGAGAGGTGATGGGCTCCCCGCTCTGCTCCCCAGAGGCCAGGATTAGACCTTCCCTCAGCTCCCCTGCCTGCCCCCGTGGCCCCAGATGCAGCCTGAGCTTTACTGGGACAAACCTGCTCACTCTCAAAGAGCAAGCCAAAAGCCAGGTACACATGGGAGAGGATCAGTCGCGTGTAAGGCTCTGCCCTCTGACAAGTTTGTCCATGCTCTTTTGCAGCATCTTCATGGGCTTGGTGATTTCAAGCTCCATGAGTTGCCTGTGCTCTCACGTCCTTTTTGGAGGAGAGCTCTAGGATAATTCAGACTTTTCTTTTTTTTTGAGAAGCATGTTGCAGAAACCAGCCCCACTGCTCTTCTCCCCGCTGCCCTCCAGGTTTCTTACATTGTCAGCAGGGCAGGGAAAAGCCCCTCAAGGCCTCCTACAGGCCTCCTACAGGCATGTCCCCTTCCTGCTGGGCAAGCAAGGCAGTGCAAGGAGGACCATCTCCCCACAGTCTGGCGTGTAGAAACTGCCTTTGTCTGAGAATACTCTCTGTGTGGTAGAAGACCTTGTCTGAGGTCTCCTGTGGCCTTAAAGGTTGGAGCCTGTACATGGGCCCTGGTGCACAAGGATGTTTCTGCCTATTTAAACGATGTGTCAAGTGGTCAGTCCTGATCCCAGCTGCATCCTCCATAGACCAGTGCAGTACAGGGGAACGTGGCAGTGTCTCTTTAACAAGGTGATTTGATGTCAGCAGTTAGACACCCATGTTTGGTTTGAGCCTGCAGTGAACTATACGCTTCCTCCTACTTTTGCAATGCGTATTTAAATTCTGATGGGTGCAAAGCCCTTGCGCACAAAGCATCTTTCAGACGTACAGAACATCCTGGTCGTTTTTCGTTCCATGTCCAAGTGATTCGTTGATTAGGAGATGTCGCTATTGATGCGAACGGCTAATGGAGTTGCACAGCTGAGGCCTGGGTTTTGCTGGAGGACATCTCGCGTTCACCCCAGCGATAATCTGAGCTGGATGCCCCACAGCCCAGCCTGGGACAACCCCCTTCAGAGCTGGTGTTTGCCCTTCTCCAAGAGGTCTTTCTTGGGTAGACTTGGAGGCCCGATAGGAGTCTTCACATGGTTGTGCCCTGTGACAGTAGCTCTCTCTTTTCATATGTATAAAGATCATTCTCTGAGGTCCAGATCCGAAACCCTGTGAAGCTGATGACAATCTTTCTGCTGGCTTTCATGGACTTTGCTCCAGCTCTGCAAGTGCAGAGAGTTCGATGAAATCAGAACCTGCAAAAAAAAAAACCACGTGGGTGAGACGCAAAAAGGCTGAAATTAGCCCGAGACAAAAACGGGGAAAACCCCCCAAACCCAACAAAATGTAACACAGGTGCCTTTCTGAAACTTTCTCTTCTGTTTATTTCAAAGTATTGTAAAAATGTGTTTTCAGTATTACAGGGCTTTTCCTGGAGATGATGCTTGCTTTGAACAATTAATTTTCAAGTGATTGATTCCAATTTGCAATCCTTTGCATGAGCTGGATATCGCCTTTCCTAGTCCAGATCCTCCCTGCAGCTGAACTACTAACACTCAGTTGCATGGACAGAGCTAGACCTGTGTGCGGTGGAAGGATGGGGATCTTCAGCAATTTTATTGAAGTTGAGAGGTGCTCCCGGTCTACCAGGAAATGACCGAAATCCAGCCCCGTAACAACCTTCACCCACAGCCCTGAAAATATTCTGCAAAATACGGAAAGCATCATTCCGCTTACGTTGCTGTGGAGGACACCGCGGCACGAGACGGGAGGGCTGCGAATGAGACCTCGGTTAGGTCTGAAGGTCCCAAATGCGATTTAGCTCCACGCCTGCTCCGCTGGCTCCCTCCCGCCGCCACCGGGCTGAACAGGCGAGGACAAACCCTGCCTCCAGCTGCTGCCGAGCTTCTCTGGCTCTCTTCACCAGTTTGCCCAAGTGCTCAGGTGATAAGATTTGTCCTGCCCTGATTTTGCAAAGGGATTTGGTGATTGCAAAACGTGTCACATTATTGACTGGAAGTTGTTACCATCTGGTGGCTGTTTAGATGGTCTGGTACTAATGAGTAGGTAATCTCAGTCGAGTTTCCAGGGGACAGCTGTCCTCTCTCGCTTTCTTCCTCACGATCATACACATCATTGTTGTACCGGACACTAATTGGCGCTCTTATTTGCAAAGATGAGTTAGGAACAGTCGTGGGAGCGCTTTCCGCAAGACATGGGCTGCGGTGTGTGGATGGGGTAATAGGAGGAAAACTGCCTTTCCAGCAGCTGCGCTGTGTGTTTTATGCATAGAAAGGATTTCTAGCAATGTTATACAAGCCTGAAACACGCTCGAAAGAAGGAATCGAAGGATGTGAGCTATCGTAGGTGAAGTAAGACCAATAAAAACTCACTGCTATCCCCTTGGTTTATTTCCTAACCCTCCCACAAGTCAATAGGTGCCTGCTCCAAAGTGCCTTGTCTTGTAAATGCATGCCCACAAAATGCAACTTAAAAAAAAAAAAGTCTAATACATATTCAGAGTTGTGATCAGGTGGAAGCTGTCCAGAGGCAGAAGCACCTAATGGTTGCTGTGTCCATTGTTGTTACGGGTTTGATGGTATTCAAAATGTTATTCAAAATCACGCGAAGTTGGGTTCTGCGCTTGGAGACACGGAGATGGGGAGGTTGGTGCTGCAGGGGATGTCCCCGTGGAGGGTGGGGCGGTGGGGGGAGCATTGGAAACGACGCCGGAGAGTAAACCCTGCTCAAATATAGCCTGAAACATGTCGTGGTCTCCCACCGCGCAGACGAAAGCGTGAGCACAGATCAGTCGCCTCTCACTGCTGCTTCAGCGCCCCTTTGCCTGCCCTCTCCCCGTGGTCCCCATCCGTCTGCTCGCGGGGGTCACCGTGACCCTGTGCAAGCCCTGGGTTTGGGTGGAGGCTTTTCTACTCATGTGGTGGTCTCCAAGGGACGTGTTTGCTGAAAACCATGGCACACCTTGAGGACAGAGATGACTAAACCTTATTTATAGCAGAGCATGTGCTCTGCTCTGGTGCTCCCCTGCAGACCTCAACCTCTGAGGGTGGAGTTTGGGTCATCTCCTTCTGCCGTACCATGCCTCCAAGCGCAACCGCTATCTGAGGCCTCGAGTAGTTTGCGTCTGGCTTGGACTTCCTTGCTGGCAAGTCATTCATGATTGCAGGTGGTTATTTACTTGTATGCGGTTCCTCCTGTCTCCCTCCTTATCTCATCCTGTCTGTGCCGACTTCAGGCTCCTCCTAATTCTGAGCGGAGCTGCGGTGGCGGTGTGGTGTTCATTTGGCTGAGTGTGCCTATTTCGAGTCCAGGTCAGCCTGCGCGATATCTCAGCCTGTTGGAAATTACTCGTGGTAGCTGGCTATCGGTGTGCGTGCACTCTGCTTTCTTTACTTAACAGTAAAATACAACATTAAATACAATAATAATGACTGTCTGAAGACTTTTTTTTTTTTTGGAAAAAATATGTCATTTTAAAGCATTCTTTTGTGGAGCAGGCCGGGGAGGGGGGGGGTTGAGGCTAAAGAGGAAGGTAGGCTTCATCATCATCGCTGAGCCATATGTTTTATTAACAGAGTGGCTTGATCCATTAGGTGCCCCGCGCAGGCGCGGCGTGAAGGCGTACGTGTTGGCCACAGATGTGCACGTGGAGCAGCGGCACTGAATCACCTGTCATCCTGTACGGCTGGGGTGAAAGGGGAAGCTATTTACATAAATTATTGGAGAGCAGTAAATATTATTTCATGATATCACATCAAGATTACCTTAATCAAACTTGATATTAAGAGGCAGAATGATTTGCTCTTAGTCAAAGACACAATTAAAGAAGGTGCTTGAGGGTAAAGGAGAGTGCCTACTTAGGAAGATTTTTATCACACAATGGGTGATGGGTTGGGAAGCTTACAACCAAGATCTTAACTCCTTTGTGGATTTTGCAGCAACAGCCCTCCTCATTTTAGCAGCTGTGGCAGTTTCAGGAAGGATAGCACAAACAAAATATAGGTTTGTTTTTTTTTTTTTTTTTCTAGGAATGGAGCTTTGACTTGAAGGGAGAGGTCTTTTAATCTTTTTAACACTTCTTCCTCCTTTCAAGGGTTTCTGGAATTTTTGCAAAGATTCTCTCAGCAAAATTCATCCCGAATAAAGGCAAAACCATGAACGCGTCCCAGCTGGACTGGGAGTTTGCCTGGCCTTAGTTACGCTGTGGGGCAAGACTCTGTCTTCTGCTGCCTGGAGTCTGTAGAGGGCTCACATAGTTTTAACCTCCTCTTCTCACTGCCGCTTTTCTCCTGGCCAATAGATCCATGTCTGTTGAATAAAATAATGTTGCTTATTTGCTAGGGACGTGGGTCCCTTTATTATTTAGGTAACTGGAAGTCCATGTTTTGAGTTTCCCAACGTATCCGTAGCATATGAAGTACTTGTAGTTCATCCTGAAGCCAATGGACGCTTTAAGTGAGCGCTCAGCGTGTATTAGCTCGCTGAGAGAACAGATCCCTTTGTTTATTGCCTCTAGAGTTGGCTGTAAGTCGATTACTCTTATACAACTTATATATTTTTTTTTTTATACAAAAGTAAAAGCTGACCGACTTGGCCAAAAAAAAAAAAAGTCCTTAGGTAAGTCCCTACTCCTTTTCCTTTCTGAGGAAGGCTGAGCTTTCCCTCACTCTTGATGTAAATTTTTTTTTTTTTTTTTTTATAAATCAAGAACCAAAGTATCAGTTGGGGGGGAGCTTAAATTGAAAAATCTTTGACAAGTCTGAACTGCGCCTTCTCTTTGTGCAAAGTGTGTCTTCCTCGGTTTGCAAAGTGTGTCTTCCTCGGTTCCCAACAGTGTCAACAGCGGCTGGAGGAGCTGGGAAAGGTTAAAGATGTGCTCAGCGCATTCCAGGATTAGGACCGTTGTTTAAGTAATAACACTCAATCTCACCAACCCATGTTTACCACAAAGTCTTTATTTTTTATTTTCCATCCAGTCTTTCTACATGAAAGACATAAGAGCTTTATTTTCCTATAGCTCTTTCCCAGCCCTTGCCTTCCTGGTGTTTTCATAACCTACTGTGCAGGGTTATGTGGCTCCTCCCCCTGGGGTTTCAGGTGACTGAGAACAGAATTTGGCCCTGGACATTAGTGAACTACTTTAAAAAAAAAAAATCTGTAGCTTAATTACTATAATGTTTGTTTGGTTCATCTGAAAGGGATACATAGCATCAGTTCTTCAGCAACCACTTGTAGGATGCTGGGGCGCTGTCGATATATCTATCCCTTGTTTTAATGTCTGAGTTACACAAGCCTCTGCTGCCGCTGGACAAGTGGTCTGTGCCCTCTCCCGGCGACGCTCTGTTGACCGTCTCTGACAGCCCCCACCCGATCGTGTTTGCGTAAGCAAGCTCGAAATACCCAGCCATTGAAAGACCAGCCCCACTTTGTAGCCAGGGCTTTCCCCCTCTAACTGCTTTGGGTACCTGCTGATCACCGATCTGCGGTGAGGACAACACCTTCTTTTAATGGCGCTTTTAAATACAACACATCTAAGTCCAACTTTGCCAAGCCTAATTACTGCAGGATTGCCCTCCGTTTTCTTTCGATAGAATCATAGAATCATTTAGGTTGGAAGAGACCCTTGGGATCATCGAGTCCAACCATCAACCCCACTCTACAAAGTTCTCCCTTACACCACATCCCCCAACACCACATCTAAACGAGTCTGAAACACATTCAGGGATGGTGACTCCACCACCTCCCTGGGCAGCCTATTCCAGGGTCTGACCACTCTTTCTGGGAAGAATTTTTTCCAAATGTCCAATAATTATAGGTACTCCCATCATTTTCCCCATCTTCAAGATGAAGATGCTTGTAGGTAGAGAGTTATTAGATCTTCCTGTAATGATGCTCATGCTGCAATGCAGCGTCAATAGGAGCAAGGAGACAGTGGTGAAACTGTGCCTTGTGATGTCCCTACAGCCTTGGCCAGGGAGTCCACCACCCTGGAGGCTGGGAACACAAGCAAACACAGCGTACGCGCTGGATCTTGTTTCCCCCAGCCTTCGTTATTTAAACTGCTCTACACTGGGGAGGAGTAATCTCTCCTGCAGCGAAGATAAGGGAAAATCATTCTTGCATTACTTGCTCCTGAGCCGCCCTCTTTGGCGGTGCAATGCCTCGCAGGTCAGGGGTACGTAAGACTTGCCTCTGAGGACAGGTCTGCAGCTCGCAGAGGGGATGGAGCCCGGACCCTTGTTTCGGGGAGGTCCTTCTCCGACAGACCCCGCGCGCTCGCCTCAGTGGTTGTACGTCCTTGCTTCGTCTGGTAAGCTAGTTAAGAGTGTTCATTGGTGCTTTAACGTTACTCTTAACGCTGTTTTTATATTTCTAGAGCAGTCTTTAGTCCTATAATATTCTGATTTGATGCTGTATGTCCTGTATTCCTACTACTTTGCAAGTAAACCTGTCGCAGACATGACATTTTCCATATGTAGTTTCGTCTTTCCTACCGCTATGGGAAACCTTTGCTATCTCAGCTACTTGAACTCTGCCAAAAACTGTGCAGCTTCTGGAAGTGCCCGTTTCTGCCAGGTAGCTGAAGGGGGAGAGGGGTGACACCCACATCTTCCTTACCAAGGCTGAATTTTTTTTGGGTCCTCTCCAGCATTTGGTTGTACTTGCTTTGCTCAGCCAACTGCCGCCCGTGGCAGGAGGGACGCCATTTGGGCTCAGCCTACGTTGAAGGAGAAGTCGGTGAGCAAGTGGCCTGATCGCGGGCTTGGAGATGGTTTAATGATTACCTGATAAATCTGAAATAGTAATCCTGCTTAGATCATATTCCTTTTTTATTAGTAGGTAGCCTTAACAGTAGCTTTAGTTGTGTTAAATAACCTGATTTGTCATGGAAGGAAAAAAAGCCGGTCAATTGTTTCCTTTGCATCTTAATGCTTTTGGGCCCAGGATCATCTGAGTAACTATTTTAATGAGAAGACTTCTGGTGAAATGCAGGTAAGATCTGAAGGCTTTAATTGCTCCTGTGAGAAGTCAGTCCAAGTTAAATAATAGCGCTCGTCGGGGTGCAGAGCCCTTGGGAGCCAGGGAGGGGGACACCTGGGGAAGCAGGTGGAGAAACGAAAAGCAATGGGCACTGCTGGTGCAGAATTACTTCATGTTTCTCCTTCAGGGTCACTGTGATAAATATTTTGTGGAGACCTTGGTCAACTAGGTAATTGTGGGCATAGCGAGGTCTCAACCTAGGGAAAAGCCAAGCGGTGCAAATCGAAGCACCTTGCCTCTGGCTCAGCTTGCTCGAACAGGGCTTACCCGTGGGTAAGGCATTCATTCCAGATCTGGGCTTGATTCTTGATTTTAGTCGAGTTTTTTGTCACATCTGGAAGCCTTAACCCGAGGCCCAAACCCAGGGATACAGCTTATTCCACGAGAGGATTGTACAGATAAATTCATTAATGTTTGCAAAATACTTAGGAGCCACTGAAGCATATCAATAAGTTTAGAGTGTTATTACTGCATGGACTTTGATTAAATCCCTTCGTGTCAGATCTCCTCTTAAACGTCTTCATCAAAAGCTTGTAGTTTTTTAGGAGGGCTTCTTGTTTTGTTTGTTCAACGTTGCTTTCCATTCAAAGTTTGCAAAATCTGAGCCAGCTCTCTAGCTGCTTGGAAGTGTTCAAAGCTTTTTCCAGGCTTATTTCTTGAGTCAATAATATTGTCGTGAATTGTGAGCTTGAGCTGCGGAGGGTTTTGGCAAGTCTTAATTTGGCCTTTGGCGGCTCTGTAGGTCTCTTCTCCTGCAGCCCTGGTGAGCTGAGGCTCAGCCTGCTCCCTACGGAGATGTGGGAGCGATCTGGGGGGCGGTTTCAAGAAAAGAGTAGAGCCAACCCAAGTGAAAATGATTCTGTTGCTTTGGCTATGACTAGGCTGAAACTGAGAAGTGCTTGCTCGATGCTAAGGACAGATGAACGTTAAGGATTTGATGTAATCCTAGACCTCAGGCATGAAACTCAGCTTGACCTTTCCTGTCGGGTGCTTTTGTGCAATCCTACTGGACATTTAGCAACAAGAAAGGAAGCGGAGGAAGGATATCGGTTCAACCATATGTCAATGCTGGGACGTAAAGTGACAGGGAGAGGAAGGGCTGAGACGTGCGCGGAGTCACCGGTTAAAATGAGAGCCTTTATAGAGGGGAACTGGGGGGCTCGGGGGACCGACGCGCTTGCTGGAGGTCACCGGTTCAAATCCAGTTTATGGAAGTAGTGACCAAAAATTATTGTTGTGTGATGGCTGATCTGCTTCCTATGTCCAATGAGCTTCGCTCTCCTGTGGTCCTCCCCCGCCGGATCGCCAGTCATAAAAGCGTTTGCCACAACGGGTCCCCGTTGGCAGATTAATGGAGGGGCTGATGACACTGCTGGGGGGGGTTGACGGGTGTCTTGTCCCCAAAAGCCAGCTCCATAGGTAAGGTCAGGAGGCTGTGTCAGGGCTGTGTGGTAAACCTTACGTGCTGCGATGAGGAAAAATGGTGACTTGTGTGATTTTAAACAACACAAAAAGCCCTTCTTGCTAAAAGAGAAATAGAGATTTTGAGCTCCAAGACTATTTTCCCCCCCTCCCCACCCCGTAACTCTAAGTTTGCCCTGAAGGACCAGCAACCTGCCACAAAGCTTGTTAAGCATTTAAACAAAATGGTCCTGGTCTTTCTCGATGCTGCCATCACCTCCAGGGGCAAGGCTGTGTCCCAAAGCCTTACGCCCAGGAGATGGGCGCCAGGTGCCTAAACCGAGATGGCACGTTTCCAAAAGCTCCTGAGCTCCCTTGCTAGGGAAGGTCAGTGCCTAATAGCAGCCTGTTTGGATGATTTTGGCAAAAAACAGGCATTAGTGAGATCATGTGTCTCTGTGGGGTTTGCAGGACTGCGGGGTGAGAAGCGGAGATGAACCCATGGGAAGTCGTCTTCTGTGACGGGCAGCGTGCGTGTGCTGCAGTGGGTGGCTCTGGTCGAGGGAGCGATTTGTCTGCTCAGGGCTTGTAATTACACTGCGTAGGAAGCGCGCAGGCCGGAATGGGGGTTGGTACAGGCTGATCGCAGGTACCAGACCAAATCCAGTGCTGAGGTGAAGACGGGATTGTCCCCGGTGAAGTTCGAGGCAGTTCTCACCCCTCTATCTCTCAGAGGGCTGCAGTTTGGTTTCTCGTTGGGCTTTCTCAGCAAAAAAACACAAGGCGCAGAGCTAGTGTTAAGTCTGAACACTTTTAACTAATAAATAAGGGCTGGCTGGCCCCAGTGCAACACAGCGGGTCTGCGTGCTGCTGCCCGCGTCGGGGCAGAGCTGGGGGCTCACTCGGACCACGGCACCCTCCCCAGCCAGAAGATGCTGGGAGAAGGTGGACGTCATGATTTGAACGGACTCGCACTGCAAATTTATTTGTTTGTGGGGTTTTTGTTTTGTTTTTGTGGTTTTTTTCCTCGCCAGAAGTCGGAGCGGCCGGCTCTGGGCTCACTTACTTCAGACTCGCACTAACTTTAGAGGCTTCTCTTTAGTGGCCTGGCTCTGGCACCGAGCTCGAGCCATGAGCAAAATGCACCAACAACGTGACATTAATTCTCTTTCAGCAGCGTAGCAGCGTGTCTGAAAATAGACGCCAATTTAAAAATAATATTTCAGGGTTCGCTCAGTGCCAAATCAGACCTTTGGCCATTTATAGTATCTGTCTTTCTGGCAGAGACTGGCTTCTGATGCTTCATATCAAGATCTGGTGTTCAGTCAAGTAGGGCATAAGGAAAAGCATTGTTTAAATGGAGGCAGAAAGATTAAAAAAAAAAAAAACCCAAAAAAACCCAAACCAACCCAAAGCCCCCCCAGACAACACTTTTCCTCCCCTGTCCTCAAAGACAATACAATCTCGGGGATGGTCTTGGAGATCTTTGCCAGTGAATAGTTACTGCCCGCTTAAAGGGAACTGATTTTTTGTGGAATAAAGCTAACACATGTAAAAGCTCGTAAGTTCATAACTGGAAACTTGAAAACTCGAAGCAGCTTGATTTGCAAGGAAAACCTGAAGCTTTCAGTCGTTTGTAACAGAACTTTATTATAACTTTATTTCAGTTGGTTGGTAGCTGCCTGCGGTCTGTTGGGAGGCTGGATGCAGCAGGAGATCCTACAGCAGCTTCATTTATTAAGTTTTTTTTAAACAAGATCCCAAGAGTTGCAGCTCCGCCTGGCATTTCTCTTGCTGTCACCTGTAGGGCTGATCCGTTGATCCCATCTCCCTTGATTAATTTTTAGGCAGGTGTACAGATCTGCAGGCAAGAACGGCGCAAGCAGACCCCGGTGTGCTCGGTGTCTCTCATGGGACACTCCTCCCTTCCAGATTCACTTGCCAAGATGTCCTGGAATATCTGATTCCAAAAAAGCGCTTTCCTTCTCAGAATTTAATTGAATGTGACGTATGATACTTTATATTGTTGTTGCGCTGGACAATAACAAGCCAGAAGTGAGATCTCTAGACAGAAGCGCGCGATGTGATAAATGGTAATTTGCAATGACTAATTTTTCTTACGTGAGGGGGAGAAGTCGCTACCAGCGCCACTTGAGAGAAGAGAAACTGGGGAACGGAGGAGCGAAGTGACGAGTCCAAGACCTTGAGTTGCTGCCAAAAACGAGACTGAGTTTTCTTGGTAACTGGCCCGAGTCTGGGGAACCAACCCTTATAGGAACTAGACGGCGAGACCAGCCTTTCCAGCCTCCGCAAGCGAAAAAAGCATTGCCCCGAAATTGAATCGGGGTCTGCGGTGGATGGGGGTGTTCGTGTGTGCACCCCCTAAGCACAGCACCCATGTTTCGGGGAGCCCCCCCCGCCAAGCAGCTGTGGTGCCGTGGGAAGGCTCCGGGCGGCTGCGGGGACGGGAGCAGAAGAGGGCAGGGCCCAGCAGTTCCTTTTTCTGACCGCCGCGCCGCAACCCAGACAAGGCAGGCACTCTCCCTTCCCAAATTTTCTAAATTCAGGTTGGAGTCACGTGGGAATTCTATTTTATTTTATTATTAATTTTTTTTGAAACCGCCAGCAGAAGTATGAAGTACGGTGCAAATGGCAAAGGGCTTTTATAGATCTGCTTGGAGCTGCTTGCTTGCCCTGGAAAGGGAAAGCTGGTTCACGCGGGGTCCTGGTCTGGGTGCCGAGGAGCTTACTCATTGTTAAAAGCAATATTGATCTATAAAGCGGGGACTTCTGGGTGTTGTCTGTCAGGACGTCTTCATTCTCAATCAAGTTCTGCTGAAACGGTGAAGTTCTGGCCTTGCAACAAATAGGGCTTGTGTGGGTCTCCCTCCAGGAGGTCTCCGCTCAGACATGCCACCTGTATTTGGGGGAATTTAAGGGAAGACCCTTTTCATCTGTTGCTACTGCTGTAATTCGCACAGAGGTGGCTTCAGCCGATAACGTCAGCTCAGGGATGCTTTGGGTTGCTTGTCGCATCTTCCCTCCTTCCCCTGCAGCCAGTGCCAGCATGTCTCGGGGGGGGGGGGGGGGGGGAAATGGGAGAGAACTTGGTGGTGGTGGTGGGTTGTTTGTCAGGAGGCATCCTCCTTTTTCCAAGGTACCTCTGCTCTGCTTTTTCTGAGCTTTTGAGATCTGGGGCCAGCTCTGGCTGTTGTTTCGTGTCTGTAACATCTTCCCTCCAGGTTGGCGAGCGCCGTTCGTAGAGCCCCGGGGGCCGCACTCCCAGCTGGAGCGAGGCAGCGCAGCCCCGCGGAGCTGGGCTTATTTCTGCCTCCTGAATAACATCCCTAACCTGCGGAGTTTTAAACCGTGTGGACAAAACTTCCCAACCTCTCTTAACCCTTCCGGGGGCCGGGTCGCTGAGGTCTCTCGCACGTGTGGGTTGAGTCGCGGCTCGGATGTGCCCGCACGGGGCTGGCCCCGGGTGGATGGCAGAAACCGGGAGAGCAGCAATTGCCAAGCCCCACACAAGCCAGCTATTTGAATAAGCTATTTAAGTCATTCCCATTTTTTTTTTTTCCCTGCCTCAAATGATTCCTTTAGCCGGTGCATAAATGCCAATCGCTCCCCAAACGGCAGGGGCCGTCCGGTGCAGCTGGGCGATCCCCGGTGTGTCACCCACGCCATGCAGCACCATTAAGCATCACGCGTGGTACCCCGAGTGCCGCGAGAAAGGAGCGGAGCCCCCGGCCGGCCGGCGCTCCCCGTATAATCATAAGCCGTCAAACCCACGTTCCTCTGAAAGCAAGAAAAATAGCCCCGCTGCCTTTTTCTCTCTCTTTTTTTTTTTTATTACACTTCTACACAAATTAATGTAATTTTCTTTTATAACAGTACTTGCTGTTGGGCTCAATTTGGTGCAGCAGGCACTTCATAACAAACCCGGCGCTGACGGCATCCCTGCGGAGAGGATGCTGGAAAGAGCCGGGGACGGGGGTGGGGGGGGATGGACCGCGGAGGCAGGGGGACACGCGTGCACCTATCGGCGCTTGCTGCTGGCACCCTCCTGCCCTGCCACACTCCGTCTCCTTGGTATCGCTGCGCTGCTCTTGCTGCTTGTCACCGCCTGGATGGCGATTATCTGCACCGGGGTCTCGAGGATGCTGGAGCTTCGCTGGTGACCGGCCTGGAGCCACTTCAGCCAGAGGATGCTAAAAGTGGTGGGGGACCGAGGGAGCGTTGGTGGTCACCAGCCATACCCCGCTCACCAGAGGGGGGAGGTGAGCGATGCTGCTCCTCCCCGAGCCTTTTTAGCCGCTGTACCCTCGTTGAGACGTGACAAGGTTATGTCGGCGTGGTCTTGGCGATCTATCGATCGCCGGGGAAGGTTGGGGATTTGTGGCTCTGCACGAGGCAGGTTAACTCATCCCATCCCAGCGCAGGATGCTCGGGCACCCCGACCGGTGCCGTTTGCTAAGGAAACTTGGGCATTTCTAAGACAGCTCCCTTCCACGCCGCATCCCAAGGCTGTCAAATTGGGTGTAGTTACGGTTATGCCAACCCTCGGGTGCTGGCACTGGTGACCGCTGTAGGGCGGGCGAGGGGATGTGTGCGCTGGGAAGGGGTTGGCACTTCCCAGGTCCTTCCTCTTTCTGCGTAAGCCCGTGCCAATTTGAGCTGGCCAGAAAGGCCACTTGCTGCACAGGGACAGTCATGGTTGTGGTTATCCGGACATCCCCTCAGCGGAAACTTCCACTGAGTGCCTGTTTTTGTGCGTGGCCCTTGTTTGAGGCCACCAGCTTGCCCTCAGTTGGAGAAGCTGTGCGTGAAGAAGATGCTGGAAAGTCTCCTTAGCAAGAGAAGCACGTCGTATTGGCTCTTTCTGTGCTTGGAAATATCCTGGGAATTAGAAGGAGATTTTTCAGGAGACGGAGAAATAACCTAGTTCTTGTGGCAAACCATGTTTACGTAAATTTAAAAAAAAAAATAAATAAATTCCAACCCCCATTTTTAATGTAAATCCCAGGACTCCTGGTGCTGGGGCTTCAGGAAAGTATGCGCTGTTTGGAGTCTGGGGGTGCAGGGAAACACTGCGTGTGGTTCTCCATCACCCTTCGTCCTGCTGCTGGTGGGTTTCTGGGACCTTGGAGCTTTTTGGTAGCCAGTGGGACTTGCAGCATCGCCTGCAGGAGAGCCGCCGGGTTCAGGCGGGGTTGGGAAGGGGGCACAGATGGTGCCTCCCAGATGATGCTGAGCCAGGCAGTGGGTGTCACCATGGCTGACACAGGTCACTGTAGGTGATGCTGCATCCTGGGAATAAACCACGGGGTGTTGGGGAAGGGGGAGAAGAGCACACAAAAATCAAGGTGGGGTATGTGATGGGGGAGTGGGAGAAGAGCAAATATCCCGGTTGCTTGATTCCCCAGTCTCTTCCTGAACCTTGTCGTGCGACTCCAGATCCCCTCTTAATGGCCTTGGGGGGGGATGGTTGTGCCTTGGGAGAGAGTAAAAACTGCACCTGGGCTGGATACTGCAATGGGCAGCGTTTGGCTCTTTGGCTGCCTGAGCCCTGGCCCTCAAATCCCAGATCTCCCCTTTGGGGTGAGCCGGGGATGGGTCAGCATGAGCCTGACTCCGTCTCCTGCTCGCAGCCTCGCTGGAGAGGGGCAGAGAGGCCCTTATTGCTCTTTCTCTCCCCTTTGATATTTTTTTTATTTTTTTGGTGTCCATTCTGAGGCTAGAAAAGCAGATTTGGGGATGCTGCCGGACAGCCTACCGTGTTTTGCCTGCATGCTCGGACACCTCATGTTTTTTTCCTTGATTTCACTTCTGCATTCAAAATAAACTCACTTCAAAGGGGTACGTATACGCCCAGAGAACTTGGGTTAAATAGCACCCCGCCGAAATACTCGGCAAAGGCAGGGACAGGAGCAGGGTTGGGGGGGGGGGGGTTGATCCTGAGCCCGCCTGCCCTGTCCCGGGGAGGAGGATACAGGGGGAAACTGGGGCAGACTGGTCCATAATTCCACGTATTTCCTCTCCCGAGCAGCACCTTGGTGTCGGGGAGATTGTGGGAAGCGGGGCTGCTCCAGAGGTGAGGGGTGGGACCTCAGGGTCCGAACCGCGCTCTGTGTATTTTTATTTTTATATATATATATATATATTTAAAAAAGCCCTATAAAATCTCACCCTCTGCCCAGGGGCTTTATAAAGATGCCCGAACCCAGCCTGCTTAATGACCTTTGAAAATAACCTTTTTTTTTTTTTTTAAAAAAAAAAAAAAAACCAAAACCCAAAAAAACCCCAAAAAGAGCACAACAAACCAGCCCCTGGGCTCATCTGTTTCAAGGAGTTTCACTTCTACCTCCCAGCTCTCGTTTCCCCTTTACCTCCCCGCTGGGTGCTTTTCCCGGCCGCCTTCGCCAGCGCCCTGTTTAGGGCCCGGCCGGGTTAACGAGAGCCCGATTAATAGCCGGGGAGCGGTGCGGAAGGCATCGCAAAGCAGCTCGCCCTTAACAACTCCGGCCCCGGCGAGGTGCAAACCCAACGGACAAAGGGATCTAAAGTATTTAACGGCAAAATATCAGCGCTCGCCATGCGAAATGTTCTACTTCTGGGGGAAGAAAACTTCCATTTTTGTTTTGGGGTATTACGATGCGCCTAGGATGTTTTCACAGTTGCATGTGTTTATCTGCCCAGCTGTTTTAGGCAGAAAAATTAATATGTTTTTGATAGCTTGGAAATATACTGTTGGCAAAGCTTTGTGAAATGGAAATCCAAAGCGTTGTGTGCCGTGCTTCCTAGTTGAAATTCACTGGCGCTGGGTGTGGGGTTTTTTTTTTTTTTCTTCCATTTCTTGTAGAAATTGATTTAGAAACTCTTAGTGTCTTCATTAAAACCGGCTCCCCTCTTAATTCAATGCAGCGGCTCTTTTTTTAAAGTTTTCTTTGTGAATGAGGAGTAAGATGTGTATCACTGGGGGTGTGTGTGGTAAAACAGGAGTTAATATTTTATTTTTTTTAAAAATGTATTTGCATAAAGAAGGATAAAACAGACATGTCTGGGGGGGGGGGAGAAAGCTTTCTACTTTCTGGTTTTAATCACTGTATTTCTCATTGTAATGCGTGATTGTAGGACTCAGGAAGAAAAAAAACCCCAACAACCTGTTAAATAATGTCTTTCCACATCTGCCTATATCTGTCCCATATCTGTACTGTAGCATAAACAGTGTCTTTGGTATATGGCGGAGAGGTGAGTTGTTGAGATCCTTGGGTTCAAACAAAAAGCCCGCCTCAGCAGACCAAAAACTCACACAAAACCAAAGCCAGCGCCCAAACAAAAATGGAGGAAAAAAAAAAAAAAACAAACATGGGAAGGTAAAAACCCTATGGCAGGGAGGAAAAACAAAAGCGATTAGTTAAAGTCCTGCCTTGCCACTGTTTGCCTTGCAAAAAGGGAGGCTGATTTAGAGGAGGGGGGGGGGGGGGGGGGAGAAATCGGTGGATTAATGTGAACTTTAATACTGAAGCAGTGTGTGTTTACTGCTGGTGACCACAAGACATAAATCTTGTGAGCACAATGTACAATGCGAGCCAGCCCCCAGGTTTTTTCTTTTTTTTTTTTATTTTTTTTTCTTTTTTTTTTTTTTTTTTTTTTTGATTCCCCAGCCTCAATTTGTGTGCAAGTGCGTGTTAAGTGCCGTTGAAAAATAGTGACCTTTAATAAAGGATCGTATCCTGAGACTATTTTCCCAGACACACGGTGACCTTTCAAACCAGACTGGGGTGAGGGGGTGTGGGGTTGGGACTTTGAACCGGCCAGTTCCCGCTGTGTGCCTCTGTTTGCCAGGCTACTTTTTTATTGTGTGGCCGGGGAGCGCTGGCTATGCAAAGCAGGCTGAGCTGCCAGCCTCAACCTTTGCAAATCAATTTGTCTGCGCCCGACTGAAAGATGCTGCGCCGGGGACAGACCGCGTCGCTTTGTGCCACCGGCGCTTGTGGCACTCCCGGCGAGCCCCCTCCCCCCCAAAAAAAACCAACCCCTACCATGCGCGTCTATCTTCATTTTTTTTTTTTAAAAAATTTTATTTTTATTTTTAATTATTAATTGTTTTCTCCTCCTGTAACCCCGGAGGGATGGCCATGGGAAAGGGGGTTCCTCTCCCCGGCAGCTGCAGCCATCCGTCCCCCGAGGCCACGGGGACACCTCGGCCGAGGGGGGTGACACTGGGAGACCCCTCCAACTTTCCGTGTTGCTTGAAGAGGGGGGAAAAAAACAACCCACCCATCACACATGCGGCATCCTCTACATAAATGCAAACGCTTCCTAAGGGTTAAGGTTATTGATTTCCTGGGGCTGCCCAGGCTCTACATTAATCAGTACCTAAAAATGCCAGGAAAAGACAGAGAAACGCAATTACCTCAGGTCTGCTAAATTTCAGCTTCTCCAGGTGGCCCCTCCCAAAGAAATGGAAATCCCACGCTGTTGGTGAAGCTGGATCGATTCCTGCGTAAGCAATTAATCACTCTTATACTCTGCGAAAGGTGGGGAGCAAGGGACAGGTCCCTCCGTGGGGAGCCCCAGGACCCCCCTGGGATGTCACTGGCTCTCTCCCCCCTCCTGCCCTCGTCTCCTCCTGTGTTCTCCTGGAGCTGACCTGGGAAATCGATGGTTGGGCTCCTTCTGCATTTCTCCTGGAGACTCTCGGTCATCAAATTCATTTTGCTCTTGGTTTCTGTGTGTATCTCGAGAGCTTTCGTTATCAGAGCAGGACCCAGGAGCCAGGTGTGCTCACTAAAGTTTTATCCTCTTGCTCTCCTCGTTGTTTTAATCCTCCCTGGATGCTCTTTGGTCGTGGTTTGCCGTGTTGCCTTGCACCTATGGAGTCACTGTTTGCCACGGAGGGCAGGTTGCCGATTGGCATCCTTGCTCAATCTGGAATTTGACATCAAGCTTTGGGGTTTTCCTTTATTTTTTTAATTTTTACTCAAATTTTGCTTTCACTCTTTTCACCCTCTTCAGCTGGCGCTACAGCAAGTGGTCCAGGGCTGTGAGCGCATGGAGAAACTACCGTGGGGCAGGCAAGTGTGAGGGGATGGAGCATGTCGTTCCCTCCATGGTATACCTGTCCCTATAGGAGCTCTCACCCTATGGGGGAAATGGGGCAGCTCAATCCTTACCGTGGGGACACGCGATCTCACCCTCACGCAGCTCTGGCAAGGCAGCCACGGGGCTGTGAGCGCACGTCCTGGGAAGGGG
This sequence comes from Alca torda, assembly GCA_008658365.1. NCBI lineage: Eukaryota > Metazoa > Chordata > Aves > Charadriiformes > Alcidae > Alca > Alca torda. The sequence continues at coordinate 3,050,840 of CM018078.1, forward strand.
AGAGGAGCAGGACCTGGATTACTTAAACTCTGAGGAGTTTGTATTTTAGAAAGACCATAAAAAAGAGAGAGAGTGGGACAGAATTTACTGTAGATGAGATGAGAAGTAATTATGGGCCTGATAGAGGCTTCAGCAGTGGCAGGGTCAAGGTGAGGATGGGCTTTGTCAGTGATGTGGAGGTGGTGGCAGGTGGATTTATGGACACGGGAGAAAGGAGAGGGAATGAAAGCTCGAGTGTCAAGGATGGCTCCAAGGTTTCTGGCCTTGGGAGAAGGTCAGAGTCAAGGAGAGTATCAACAGAGCCAAAAGCACAGGACATATTATATTTATTTTCAGTAATTGTAATTAGTACAGATGGTGGGGAAGGCTGTTTTGTTGTAATGCCGAAGTGGAGGGAGTTGACAAAGAGCGATAGAGAGCGTAATGGATTGTGGAGAACCACAAAGGGCTTTAGTAGGTCCCATGAAGAATTATCGAGATGTACAGAATTTGAATGTTTCATCTAGGTCAGGCTTATTATGAAGGTTTCAGTAGGTGAGCTGGAGGCCAGTTACCCACTGCCGTGCCCCGTGTGTTTGCTGGGCAGGACAATCTCTGCTCGTGGGCTGCCCTTGGCAGGAGGGACCGCAAGCTGTGGCTGATGCACTGCTGGGCCACTCTTGTTCCGCCTTTATTCCTCTCTGTATTGGGAAGCTTCGGGGTGGCACTGGGTTTTTGAACACTTACTCCAAGACCTTATTCATACAGAGAATTCATACTTTATTCATACCGAGTTTATTCATAGCATTCTGTCTTGTTAGCCCTCTGATTCAAGGCATACACAAGGCTATGAAAGGGGGGTTAGCAAGTGGATGTGTGCTCTGAATGCTAATAGCATCTGCTTTATTTTTATGTCCTTTCCGACGAGTATATGGTGGATCAGTGTGCCCAGGTCTCGTGCGGGAGTGGGTCATGGATGAATGGCAGCTTTGATTCAGACCAGCCTAAGGAAGCAACCAGAAAGGCCGGCTGTGGGAAGACAACATGTTGCTAGAGTCGGGATGATTTTTTTTCCCCCTTCTGTATGGAAAATGTTTGCAAAATTGAGGGAAGAAATGTTTTAGTTAAAACTTTACATGAAAATAATTGAATTTTGGGGTTAAAAGAAAACCTGACAGCAAAGTCTGGAAACTTTTGACTTTTAACACCATCCTTCCTTTCTTTCTGGTTTGTGAGGGACTCCTGTGGTACCCCTGAATTCTCTACCTGAGCCCCTGCGTGCGTAACAGAAGTCACTCGTGGTGGGACGTGATGAGATGCAGAGGGAGTCCAGCACTGGTTAGAAAATTCAGTTGCGTAAGGGGAAAATGTGGAGGTTGAGGCAAATAAATGACAGATCCCATAAGACCCGGTAGAAGCCTTCTCCGGTTGAAACGGCTTAGCTCATGGCAGATGAGTTTTTCTGTTTCTCTGTCGATGAAAGGCAAGAACTACTAGGGAAAACAAAGCCCTGGTGGTTTGGAAAGCCGAAGATATTGCCTGGCTGCTCACTGGGGCAGCAGTAAAGACCAAGATGTTTCCTGCAGCCGTGTGAGGCGAGACGTGTTGGCCAAAAAGGTGCTTTGGTGCTTCGTGGTTGTCCAGCCTCTTCTGTGCTGTCTAAAACCGGCAGCGTTGTGTCCAGGCACATCAGCCAAAATCTCAAGTCTCACCCGTGGAAGCGTATGCGCAAACGCTTTAATTCTTGTTTAAAACTAAGCCTTTGTGTCTACCTGAGGCTTTATCTAGTCATTGGAGAGCAGCTTCTGTCCCCTCATCGTTAAGGCCTGGCAGTATCCTGGATGGAGGGGAACTGCCTGGGTTGGTGCCACGAGGTGGCCTCGTTATAGCCACTGTAGCTGGAAAGCTGCTGTTCCCACGTTTTCTGCATCTGTCGCCTCGCCTGCTCTTAGCCAGGATGATCTGGGGGTAATCTCATTCCTTTGCAGCTTTAGTAAATAAAGCAATATTTGTGTAAGTGGAATGAACACAGTTTCCTGGCGGTGGGGAGCTGCAGGAGCCTCCGACGCAGAGAAGGGTTTCCACGCTTTGGCTGCTGAACCGAGGTGGCACAAGCCTGTAAGGGGGAAGGATGGTTTTAATGGGTATGGGGGTCTGGTTGCTCCGATTAAACTGAACATATTCATTAACGGAGGGCTGGTGGAAAGAGATGACGAGCGTACTTGATACTGAAAAATAAGCAATTTGTACTCTTTTCACTTGAGAACTTGCTCAAGGGCGTCTCGTCCCTGTGAATATCTGGATTTATCTTGTGATGCTAACAGTACCACTGAGGTCCCTCGAATACATTGCCTTGCTCAAGAGGGGCCACCTTTTAGAAAGATTTCAAAATAGTCCTTACCAGTACCATTATTTTGCTTTTGTATGTTCACCTAGACATCTCTCTCTTTCTGCATCCCTTGGCCTGTCTTGGACGTGCTTCTTGGCTCACTGGTGCATCACTGTGTGTGCACATACACACACAAAAAAGTTCTTGGATATCAATTTACTTGGTTAAACATGAGCTACGCGCTGAGCGTCTTTCCTGAGTCTGCTTTTCTTTCCCTTCTGATCTAGATCAAGTCATCTGTTGGTTGGTGGGCAAGCTACGTTGACGTCTAAATAATTACAGATTATTATTATTATTTTTCTCTAAGCCTCAAAATCGTTGGGACTAAACGTGTAGGATAACTTTGAGCACTCTCAAAAAGAGGATTTTCTTTTCTTCTGGGAGGATTTGAAGAGTTTGGGTCCGGTGCTGCGCTGGCTCAGAGCCAGGATGAGCTGCCCCCCCCCCCCCCAGGGATAGGAGCTTTCTTCATCCTCGTAACGTTAGTCATGGGTGCCGAGGATCGAAACCCTCTGGTTTTCACCCGTTACCACCCATCTGCAGATATGATTTGTGGACTGATCGGAGCATCTCACGCTTTTTCTGCTCGGGCGTCCTGGACCTCGGTAGCTGGCTGTCTCACCAGGGCCACGGCCTAAAGTCTGCGGGGTGAGAAACAGCAGCGTTTTCGCTCTCAAACTTCCCCCTGTCCACACTTGACCGCCTCTGCAGGTGTGTCCTCCAGATGTGAAACCTTACTCGTGCTGAAAGATGCTGGTGAGACGGGGGGGAGGAGGGGGGGGACGGCGGGGCAGAGCGGAGGGCGTGAACCAGACCCCCATGTCCCCTCATTGGCCTTCCCCCATCCTCCTCTTCCTCGCTGTGGCAGCAGATCTGTGCTCTTTGCAAGCAGTGTCCCGTCTCTCAGCCCAGCGAAATCAGTGTTTCCTAAATGTGTTAAAATGCATTACCCCTCCTAGCCCAAAGCCCAGAGGGAAAGACGCGCTGGCTGGGCAGAGGTTTGATACCTCCAGCGCCTCTCCTTAAAACTCTGGGTAAATCAGTTAAATGCATGAAACTCAGTCTGTTTCTTTCCTTTTTTTTTTTTTCTTTTTCTTCTTTTTTTTTTTTTTTTAAAAAAAAAAAGTTGCATAAAAGCCCCTTTTCTTCCCAACTCGGTCCTTGGGGAATACAAGGAGTTAACGCTGGTATTTATAGCAACAAGCCAAGCTAATAACCACCGCGAAGCCGGGAGGGCGGTTGTGAGGTTATCAGCAAACACGAGAATGAAAAAAAAAAAAAAAAAAAAAAATTTAAAAAAAATTGGGTTTTGAAGAATTAGAGGTCTCTCGTACCCCTCCCCTCTCGCCCTGAAGTGTGGGACCATTGGGGCCGTTGGTGCAGAAATGAAAGGTATTACAGGAGAGTCATTGTGTTACGGAGGGGGGGGGGAAGTGTCTGTCTGTCTGTCTCTTTTTTTTTTCTTTTTTTTTTTTTTTTCTTCTCTGTTTTAAACTTCCTGGTTGGTCAGGCTGGGGCTGACAAAGGGGAACCGGTCGTGTCCAGACACATTGCAGACTTCTGGCAGAATGGCCCAAGCTCACGAAAATTTACACGTTTCCTGGCACCCGGCCAGGCGGTACTTGTAGGACTTGGCATGGCTTTGCCTTCAGTTAGAAAAATGGCCTTTTCCCCCCCTCCCCCCCCTTTTTTTTTTTTTTACCCGTTTGTTTTTTTTGTTTTGTTTACCCCGCCTTTGGTTTGTGGGCCGGGGCATGGAAACCTCCTGTGTGCCGGGTTGGGACTGCAGAAGAGAGTCCAAGTTTGGGCACGGGGACGGGTTCCTGCAGTGGCGTTTCTTTGACTTAGCAGCGCGCGTTTCTCGCTCTCATCCTTGTGCGCGACCCGGCTGCTGCCCACCTCCGCGTGAAGGGCCGCCTGATGGCCACGGCGATGCAGACAGAAACCGCTGAGCATCTTCTTCGGGCCGCTGAAAGCGTTCAGGCTGGCAGGAGGGCCATGCATGGCTGGTATCTCAGCCTGTAAATAAGAGTTTTGGGGAAAAAACGGGTCACTTCTTGCAACTCAAGTTCCCTGCCTGGCTGTGGGTTTCTGGCCAGCTCCTTGACTCCGTTTCTCCGTGGGGGGATTGAAACCAGCCTCCCGCTGGTCAGCAAACCCTGTGTCACTTCCTTCCCCCCGCCAGCCTCACTCTTTCCACAGAGCAGACTTTCAAATGAATGTTTTCGGTTCATTAAAGGCAGTTTTGAAAACACTTTTAGTTCTGTTTTTAAGGGAAACAAAAAAATAAAAAATTAAGGGAAAAAAGAAAAAAAAGTGGGAGCTCATCTGGACCTGGTGGTACAGGCCCAAAACGAGGGATGCAAGAAGTCCTCTCCGTTTGGGGTGGATGGGCTGATAAGATTGCTGTTTTAATACTCGTATCCATTTTTGACAGCTCTCCCCTTGTGCGAGGCGCCCTCCCACCACCGCACCTCCGTGCCTCGCTGGTGCTGGTACCCAGCGCAGACTCCCCCGCGGCGTGTTCTCCTCTCAGGCATCGGGGAGCGGTGGATGTATATCCTCCTGCGCCAGGCGGGGAATATCCCACCAGCCCCTCCCTTGACAACACGCGTCCTTCGTGGCGTGGAGTTTAGAATAACGTGCGAGCATCGGCAGTACCGACCAAAAGCAGGGAGGAGGAGAGGGGAAGCTGGAAACGCTTGGACTGTTGCGGAATTGGGGTGGCTGGAGGCTGGTAATTCCGCGCGCTCAGAGCAGGAAGGGGAACCTCGGAGTTTGGTTAAAAATTTCAAAGCACAGAAGTGATCCTGGCCCTTGGATATACATCCTTATTTTTCTTTTCTTTTTTTTTTCTTTTCTTTCTAAAGTCGTAAAGCACTAAAGGTTTTGGCCCTGCAGAGGACTTCTCTGCTTTTCCTTATCGCAGACCTCTGAGCGTTTCTGGGCAGCGCACCAGCAGCTTTGTGTTTTAATCCCCATCGCTCTCATCCAGGGATCCCAAAGCATCTTGCACAACCTGGGCACAGTAACGTCTCTGCCCGTTGCAGAGACGCAGCCGCAAAGCGGTGCCTGCCCCACAGCGTGCAACGCGCTGCCCTGCCGGGTCTGGGGCTGTGGGTCCGCTGGAGTGGTAGAGGGTGGGTGCAAAGCCCACGGTTGGGTGCGAGCTTCCCTGCAGCAGTAGGGCGAAGGAAACGGATTTGGGATTTCAGGTGGAGAGCACAAGAGTCATTCTCTTGGCTGGGAAGCAGAGAGTGGTGCATGCAGTCAAACAGCAGAGGACATCTTTTGTGGGTGGTATGTAATTACCCAGGAACCCAGCCAGGATGAAGACCGCGTCCCTTATGAAATGCGACGCGGGATCTTTCATGCACGCACCGTCTCTACTCATCGTGTGGCTGGGGCTCCCGATTTCCACTTTCTAAGATGGCACCTGGAGCGTAGACGTGTTGTTGTTGGTGCCAAGGGCAGAGTCATGCTTGCTTCCATCTCCTGTGTCCTCAGAAGTCATTCTTCCAAGGAATGGACCACAGGCTTTGACCATTTTAATCTCACCTAAAGGTCAGAATGTGACTTTTGCTGAGGCAGGGTTTTTGTGGTAGTAAGGCTTATTGGATGTATATGTTTGACTTTTATTCATCTACTTTTCATGGCACGGTAGAGACGTGCTGCACTGCTGCTAATTTTCTCCATGTAATCGCCTGAGTGATAAGTTCTTTCGCTAAATCCTAATTTCTTCCAGGCAAGAGTCCTGCTGACATACAAACATAGGTGCAGCAGAAAGCACGGTGACTCTGCAGCTGTATCACGGTTCATTTTACTGCTTATTTCTGTTTGTTCAGCAGTGGTCTAACTCTGCAGTGCCTCACTCTTGCTCGTTAACAGCATGGAGGTTTATTCGCACGGGTGGTTGACTCTCACGCTCACGTGAGCGTTTGGGTGCAGCTGAATGAACTACCTCCACAAAGAAGGGTCCAGAAATTACAGAGGTTTCTTGGATTTTATCCTCAACCGAAGGGCAGGGGAACACACAAACCTCCTTGCCTTTGGGTGGTGGTGCTCTTCACCTTCCTCCCTGCCTTGCCAGGGAGCAGTGATGAGTGATCCTTGGCGCCAGCCAGGTGCCCCCTCCACTTCCCTAGATATATCTTTGGCCAGCAAACAAACAGCCGAGAAGGAAAACCCACAGAGGGAGCTGCTCTCTCAGATTTGGGTGGACAAAGAAGGGGAAGTTGAAACTTAGACCAGATGAGACTATTATTTTTTTTTTTTTTAGAGTTCATTTTTTCAGCTCACGACGCTATTCCCTCCATGTACGCATGTGTGCACACAACCGCGTGTGAACGTGTGTATGCATGCTTCCCCCTCCTTTTGTCCTGAAGAATATTAGATGTTTGCCCAGCGGTGGCCAGAGCAGTTAGATCATAGCAGGAGATCCTCGTCAAAGCCCACGCTGTAGAGCAGTCGTGCACCCTGGTGAGACTCCCTGGGCGGTGTTTGCAAGGACCTACTTGTCCATAGGATGGACTCCATGGTTGGCCATAAACCTGCCCTAGCAGAGAGATGGCTGTGGTGCTTGGGCAAGATGTCTCACCTCTTACCTGCTGGCTTCAGATCCAAGTGAGGAGTGAGGTCTTGGGCAGTTGATCCACCCGCCGGCTGTTTAAATTCTTGTTGGCATCAGACACATCAGAGTTGCATAGTGTTGTAAGAGGATCTAGGATGTGCTTGCCAAATCTATGATGGCACTAGAGACTTGAGAGGTAACCACGAGGTTATTCTTGGGCTGCCTTTGTCCACCTTAACCTGAAATGTGAAGGGAAAGTTCTGTGTTGAGGGGAAAGCATGAGCAGAGAAGAAAAGGTGGCAGAGGTGCACGCAATGGTGAGCCCCAAGGTCCCTGTTTCAGGACCATCCTCTGTAGGGATGGTTGTTAGACAAGCAGCTGGTGGGTCTGTACAGCGTGGGAACCACCCTGTGCTGTGCCCCAAAACTGGGGCCTCCAGGTGTGCGGATGGTAATGACCTAGCAGTGCTCATTGGTTTTTAATTTTGTGTCTTGAGCTTCAAGCTGAGGATCTTCTGCATTTCCGGAAATCAATTGGGTGAAGTACAGGAAAGGCCAGGCATCTTTATTTCACGTGTTGGAAGTCTCTTGGGGCAGGAGTGGGGATAGAGGTTTGTGTTGTGGGGGTTGAACTAAAATGCTGGAAGAAATTGCATCAGATTGGGATAGGCCCGTGTGCCGTTTATGATGCCTTCTCCTTGCAAGTCTCTCTGAGCATGTGCCAAGTGAGCCTGAGCTTTGAATTTTACGAGGAAGGTGTTTGTCCCACAAGTACAAATGTCTAATTAGACCTGACACAGCAGAGGCATTTCCCTGACATTTATGCCACCGTCTTTCAATCCTCAGGAGCACGTAGTCTGGTGGGAGGCACCACAAACAATGTCAGAAACAACATAAAATTCTCCATTAGCCACAACCCCCAGAAAAGAAAAAACAACAAACCAACACCCAACCCTCACACTACTTTTATTAGGCACACTAAAAGTGAAAGCAGAAGGGTGGGGCTGGGTTTGTCGATCTTCGCTTGTAGAAAGACATAAAATGGCTCATTTAAATTCTTAAGAACTGCATAGGAGGCAGGAGACACAATGAGGATCTTGGAGAAGAAAGGCCATCAGCTGAACAAACTAATCGCACGGTAATCAAAGGGGAGTTATACAGAACCTACTGGGAAGCACTTTAGAGGAGGTTCCAGCTAGGCATAGCAAGCGCCCTGTCAACTGACATCTTTAATAAATTATAAATTAAAAAAAGCACAAAGGGACGTGTAGGAAAAGGGAAAGACAAGTCTAAGACGTTCCTAAACAGCACGTGCTCCAAATCTGTGCTGCGGTGGCTGCATGGGGAACTCGGCAGAGTTGTTGCCGTTGAGAATAACTCCCAAATCCCACTTGGCTGAGGAGCTCGGTTATCCCTGGCGTGTGTGAGGGGTATGGTCCGTGCTTGGAGTGACCTCTGCAAGTTTTGCTCCAGAGGTTCAGTTCTCCAAGAAAGCGGATGCGGCAGGAGCACGTTGGAGGGGATGAGGAACCAACCTGCAGAAACAGAGACCATGCGCTAATCCACAGCACCTTCTCTGCTAGCCCGGGTTGATAGCTGTTGTGAAAGCATTCCGAACAAAAATGTTAGAACAAGACTTAAACATAGAATTTAAAAAAAAACCAACCACAAACCAACCCTAAGTAATTGTAGGGTGTGTCATCTTCAAAGCGCTGCACAAGCATTAATTAAGCGTCACAACACTGCTGCGTGGTGGGACAGTAACCTTTGTGGTGGTCACTTTTACAGCTGAACTAATCAGGATTAATTTTTTTGTTAGCAAAAGTGAAATTGAGCATCATTTCTGATAAACAGGAAACTAAGTTAAAAAGACAGGGGGAACAAAGTCTGCAAAGTCAAAAACAACTAGTGCTAACCCACAAAATAGGGAAACAGGAGGTAACAATAAGAAAAAAAAATAAAAATCTTAGAAGCAGAAATGTCCCAAACTGCAGAAATGTGTGTGTCTGATTTTAACCAAAAGGCTAAATTGTTCCATGGTGCAGCTGGCTTTGGTAGAAGTTACGCTACGGAGAAATTTGGCCTCAAGGCCAAATTCTCAAGAGAAATGGTGGTGGGAACAAATTCTCAAAAGAAGTGGTGGTGGGAACAACTGAAGGAGGGCATGTACGAGCTCAGAAGTATCCAGTGCCTCCCCGGTGGAGACTGATAATAGAAACTCATGTTTGGAGGGCAGGAGCGCTGCCCCTCCGAGGTGCTAAGCTTTGGGTCGGTCAAGCATCAAAGCATCTTGGTGCCTTAACTGTAGTTTTAAATCAACCGTTGCGCTCGGTCTACTCAAGAAAAGCCTCGGCGGTAAAATCCACCAGTTTGGAAAATTTCATTTTAGAAGAGCCGACCAGCATTTGACTTGATGCAGACTTGTCTTGCTTCAACTTTGGGCGTTGCTTTTCACGTCTCCTACAAATAAATGAAGAAAAGCTCAAAATCGGTGTGCCTTTTAGAAGCGTGAAAGCAGCCTTACCTGTGAGCGGGGGGCAAAGGTAGAACGGTAGGAATTTTTTTGTGGTTTAATTTTAAATCCTTTGGAATTGAAGTACTGGGAGGATCCTAACGGGAACTACAACATAGCCTTAAATGTGGATTAATAGTGCAAATTCAAAATGCTTATAATTGCCGTTTTCCCTTATTGCAGATTCTGTGTGTGACATGTTGCCTTTGCTTCTACTTTCTTCTTCAGCTTTCTCAGCAAACAGGGGGGTTCAAGAGAAACAAGGCCTTCAGTGTGCTTAAAACAAAACAAAAACAACCCCAAAAAAACCAAACGAAAGCTTTTTTTTTTTTTTTTTTGTCGAGACAAAACTTTTTGGCTCTGCTCTCTGTGAGGTGCAGCTAGAAATGGGAACTGTAAGAGTTCAAAGAAAAAAAAAAAAAACCAACCCCAAAACCAAAACCCCTTCCCCAGAGAGAGGTCTGAAGAGAAAGCTTTTTATTCCTGATTTAATCAATCTGTCGGGTTTTATAGGTATGAAACTGATCTCCCTTTCGTGAAATATTCCCTGTTCTGGTTGAAGCAAAGCCCCTGACGACCATCAAAGCTTTGAGGTATTTTGTCCCTCTTGCCGTTGATGCTCTGGGTGCAATGGTCCTGAAGCACTTAGGAAAAAAAGTTTAATTAATGGGGTAAAGCCCCTGTCTCTGTTTTTTTGGGTGCTGTTTTTTGATTTTGGCTAGACTCGTTTGCTCAAAGGTGGGAATGATCCACGCTCTGTCGCTGCTTAGCTGGCTTGCAAATACAGAATGGCTCCACGGCTCGACTTCCCTCTTGTCTTAGTGAAACTGAAGTACGAATTACGCCCCTGTGCCCCTGCTTCGTGTGACATCTTTGCTTCTCAGTGCACCTGTGGCCACATCCAGCAATTGGGCATAAAACCATGGACCAGCAGAGATCAGGCAACTGTGATTTTTGCGATGATGTTCCCATTTCAGGATACAGATATGGGGGGATGCTCAAATATTGTAATTACCTATTTGGGCTAAAATTGCCCCTATTATTGTTATTTGTGAAGGACCGGTTAAAGGGATTGCAAGTGGCAGTGCAGAAGCTGTGGCAGGGGCACGATGTATCTGAGATCGAGGATTAATTAAGAAACCACGACGCTGTGGCGTTGCATCGCGGTTGACTTTGCAGCGTGGGTTTGCCCGAAAAGCCAGGATGCGTGGTCCTGCCGGGGCGGAGGGCATGGGCAAAACCACTTGGATGATTACTTTTCCTTCGTGTGTGACCGCTCGCCGGTCTTTGAAGACACCCTGCATTGTTGTTGGCTTTACAATGAGCGCCGCTTCTTTTGGGGAGAGCTTTCAGGAGCAGCAGGAGAGTTTGTTCCCTGCCTTAATCGCGTGGATTAGAGTCAATCCCGGGGTCAGAGTTGCTCCTCGGAGGCTGGACAAGGGGGTTTTTGGCTTAATTTTTGAATGAGGGGATTGCCCCGCGTGTTGTATTGGCGAAGGGGCAGCGGGAACGCGGTGCACCGTCTGCATGAAGCAAACGAACCGCGTTGCAAATGTACCCCCGTTCCACATCATCGTCTGCAGCCAACGGCGGCGAGACCCCGGTGCCTGCAAATTATGGAGTCAAATGCTTGCTTTGCTTGAGTGTGCAGCAGGATTTGCCCAAACTCAGAGAATAATTTGTTGTTTCAAAAAAAGAAAAGAAAAATATTGCTATACGTTCAGCGCATCATCAACAAAATCAAAGCACGCGAATTCTCAAACTGAATATTTGGAAACTTGCTTTGACTCAAAAATACAAACTTTTGCAGTGCCAGCAATTTAACGTAGATCTCCCCCTCCCTGTTTCTGAGGAGATTTTGGAAAATCTTCCCTTTTCACATGAAATTTTTTTTTTTTTTATAACTTCCTGGAAGTATTCAGATGACACAAAGTCTAAAAATTCTGAGCAAGTCTCTGCTCACACTCCTTCCTCCCTCTTCCCCCACTCCCTTTATTTAATTTTTTAAAATTTTATTATTATTTTGTAAGTAAGTGTCTTTAAGGTTCCTGAGAAGCCAATACGCCAATATGGCTACCACCAAATAACACTGAAACAGTGCTTTAAAATAAGCTGGTTCCCAGAAGCCTTGGTTATGTTTAGTCATAGTGAGAAGCTCTTTGTCATAGAATCACAGGGTTGGAAGGGACCTCTGGAGATCATCTAGTCCAACCCCCTGCCACAGCAGGGTCACCCAGAGCAGGTTACACAGGAACGCGTCCAGGCAGGTTTGGAATATCTCCAGAGTTGGAGACTCCACCACCTCTCTGGGCAGCCTGTGCCAGGGCTCTGCCACCCGCAGGGTAAAGAAGTTCCTCCTCATGTTTAGGTGGAACTTCCCATGGTCAAGTTTGTGCCCATTACCTCTTGTCCTGTCCCCAGGCACCACTGAGAAGAGCCTGGCCCCATCCTCCTGACTCCCACCCTTTAAGTATTTATAAGTGTTGATAAGGTCCTCCCTCAGCCGTCTTTCTTCCAGACTGAAGAGACCCAAATCCCTCAGCCTTTCTTCATAAGAAAGATGTTCCAGTCCCCTCATCATCTTTGTAGCCCTTTGCTGCACCCTCTCCAGCAGTTCCCTGTCCCTCTTGAACCTGGGAGCCCAGAACTGGACACAGCACTCCAGGTGCGGCCTCACCAAGGCAGAGTAGAGGGGGAGGATGACCTCCCTCGGCCTGCTGGCCACACTCTTCCTGATGCACCCCAGGATGCCATTGGCCTTCCTGGTAATGCAAGTAACGGCCCGTCTAGGAGAGCACCCCACCGTTTCCAGGGTGTTTTGTATGGGGAAGCTGTTGGGTTGCAACCTTCGTGCATGGCTGAAAGCTTGTTTCAAAATTCAAATACGGGACAAGGATGGGGCTGAATTATTTCTTCTACATGAGTTGTTTTTGGTCTACTGAAAGAAAAAATTCCATTCTCTCAAATACATCAGTTCCGTTACCAAGACTGGCGGGAGTGGTACCTCAGCCCCAACGGGATGTGACTGCTCTGGGCTGCAACATCTCGCGCTTGGGTGCACAAACCCAACTTGGTACGTGCGTGATGAGGATGTAAAAAGTCAGAGATCAGGCTCAAACTGCTTTGAAAAATTAGCCCTGGAAAGCTGAGTCATATTCTTGGGTTATTCTGGGGTTGAACACTGACCCAGGTAATTAATCCTGTTGCTTCTGGTGGACCTTGTTGGGTGAGTGTTTATCCATGTCAGGGAGGCAATAAATTCTGATGACTTAATTTTTTTAATTAATTCCTACTGATTTGGTACTGGTGCAGTAATGTCACTGAGTTTAGAGGAGCGACTCCTGATTTCAGTGGGTGTAACCGGGAGAGCGGCGTCGCCGGTTTTGACCAGGCACGTCTGCTCAAATTTTCTGAGCAAGCAACTGGTTGGGATTCCTGCAAAGTCTTTTGAAACCAACCCATTGCCCCAGCCCCAAAGGCGTTGGCTGTCTCCTACGGGTCCCGTGTACTGACACTGCTGTGGCCCACAGCCCTGGGGAGGGGACAGCAGGATCAGACCCTCCACAGAAAGGCAGATCCAGGGACAGTCCCTTGGCCGTTCACACTATTAATACTCTAGAAAACGCTACTAATACTACTACTCTAAAATATCCAGGTGTCTGCTGACTTACAAGCAGGTGCAGTTATGGGTAGATGCTCCACAAAGCACACAATACACTGCTTAAAGGTAACTTTGGGTACATTTGGTAGAAAGTCAGACAGCTCCATTAAAAAACATGGGTTTTTCCGCTATTTTAAGTCCTCGTTCCTTATCCTTTATTGTCTCATTTCTAGTTTATCTCCCTGGCCTAATTTGTTCTTGCTCCGAATGTCTCCATTCGCTTTAATTAAGCTGTTTCTTGGCAGTGTCTTTAAGAGAAGAGGCTTTGAGGAAGAAGAGCATCTCTGTGCAACGACAGAGAGTGGAGTCAGGGACGTGGGGTTAGAAATAGTTTTGCCAAGAGCTGCCATTAAAAAGAAAAAAAAAAAAAAAGGACAAACTAGCTTTCCCTGTGGTGGCAGTGTAGGTTTTGTTTCAGTGTTTGCAGAAAAGTGCGCTTTCCTTACGGATGCGTGTCCTCCTGGAGCAGGTGCTCGCACATGGTTGTGTGCGGGGAGGTCCTTTGCCTGCACCAGCCTCATGGCTCATGCAGGTTTTTCCTCCGTTGCTACAAAGCTGCTCACTGTGTCACTGGAGCAAAACCCATCGGCAAACCCCGTGTAGCAGTAGGGGTTTTGTTGACGTTTGAAGGTCTTTTGTGTTGGAGGGAAGCTGGTGCCATCACTTGTCCTCAGCTGCTGCAGGTGTTGGCTTGTCCTGGGTGATGCTGTGGGACACCAAGTTGGGAAACCAGTGCCCAGGGTCAGGTCCCACCTGTGATTGAGAGCGTTTGTTGGAGAGCTCGTATTTGAAAGTTTAGGGATGGGTGTCTCTGGATAGCCAAAAGTATCTGCTGAAACCCACCTGTGAGTTAATTATCAGAAATTGTTTTGTCTTCTGTGGCGCTATTAAGCGGTGGCTTGAGCAGCAAGTGTGATAAAACTGGAGAGAGAGGAAAAGGCCCGTCTGGGAAGGGGACAAAGGGAAACTTGGGGTCAGAGGCGCAGTTTTGTCTAAACGTTGAGCTCATTTACTGCCTCTGCAGGTACTGAAGGGCACGAGTTCGGAGGTGGCGGAGTCAGTTACCTTGCCAGTCGTAAAGACACAATTATCACCCCGTGTTTGACCGAAGACTGTAAAAGGAGACGCGGATGCTAGTATTTACTGTATTTTTCTCCCCCTCTATTAAAAGGACGGCCAATTTTGAATTATGGTAATAGCTGCACGCCGGGTTTAGGACTCGCCTCCCTGAAATTTTCAGGACCACTAATTTGTGGTTACTCCAGTGCTAGAAGGGACTCGGTGGTGGTGGCCTTTAGACTGACAATGCCGTAAAAGTTTAAAGCTGCAACTGCTTCGGAGCCAAAGAAAGAGAGAAGATTGAAACCTAAAGGTTAGCGTGAAATGCACTTTACTGTTATCTATGAGAACAAATGAGTTAAAAAAATTTCAAATACCAGAATACCCTACAGGGAGGAGATATAACTATTAAAGGGCTGTTATAGCTGCAATAAATGTAGGAACAATAAAAATAAATTGATGAAGTAAATGTCAGCGCTGTTCCCCTGAGCTGCCCCCACACCTTTGTCCAAAAGTAGAACATCTCCAATTACAGAGGGTGGAATCAGCCTTCAATGACAATATGACAAGGACAGAACATAGAGCAGTGGCACAGGGAACACAATTATGCACAGCCTTGAAAAATTGTATCATACTACAATGTATGGAAGAAATCAATTAATGATGCAGGGCCTCCACTTCTGTCTAATAATCCTGTGAGTGAAGGATGAAACCCCCCGCTCCTCGCCTCGGAAAGGGAGAAGGAAACAACAACGATGAAGAAGGATGACCCACGAGTGAAAGTCTGCATAATACCACGGGTCAACATTTGCACAGTTTACAAAATGCGGATATTCCTCTTCATCCATTATTATTTTTTAAAATTGTAGCTATTAAGACAGTACTTAACTGAAAACCACTTCATTGGTTAAATAGCCCACTGGAAAAAAAAAAAAAAAGAAAAGAAAAGTATTTCTTTGATGAAAAGGCCAAAGACGAGAAAAGCCGACGGCTCAAATCCAAAGCCGGGAGCTGAAAGGGAAATGCAAAATTTTAGGAGTAAACAGAGTAGATGGTAGAAGACGATTTATCTTGTGCAATTTACAACAGGTGCTAAACATTACGAAAACTAGAGCTATTAAGCAATCAAATTAAGCTATAATTAACGGAAGAAAACTGTGCAGGAATTCTAATTAATACATATCTGAGCACATCCATGATCCCCTCCGACAGCTTGGCTTTCTAAACCCCTGCTGCTACCCGAGAATAACCGAGGGGGTAACGCTTTGGGGGTAACATCATGGGTGTCACCAGAGATTCTCCCTAACAGCCACAGCTCCGTATGCTGGCTTGGAGGGGGATGCTTTAATTTGGGAGCCGTTATTCTGAGACAGTAGGAAGAAAGACTCCCCTTTTGTTTGAAGATGTGGTTGAGAGAAGCCCTGCAAGAAGCCGGGGCTCATCCTCCTGCCTGTGCTTGTCTTCCCTTTCCCATGAGATGTCGTTTCTTCCGCACCCTTTATTTCCTAGTAAGACCCGTTTCCCCAAGTCACTGTCAGAGGTGGACGGCTGGCGGTGGTTGTGCCTGGAGGGAGATGCTCTGGTAGATGCACCTGAAGACAGGAGAGGGCTGGTGGCCAAAACTCTCACGTGAGCTTTTATTCCTGCTTTGCCAAGGACCCGATACGGTCCTGAACAAGGCACTGGATAAAATGTGCGTGTCGTGGGTACTCCAGGTGATTAGCAGCTCTGTGAGATGACTGGCACAAGTTTGCTCAGCTTTGGTTGAAAATGGGGCTCGGCTCCCTCATCCATATGCTTCCCGAACAGAGATAACGATGCTTCCCTCCCTTACCGTAGTGTTGTAAAGATCAACTGGTTAATGGCTGCGTGGCGCTTTCAAGTGCTATCGTTACAGTGCTATAGTCTCTCTTAGGGAGGATTTGTTATTTTTACGAAATTAATTGTAAATCCAATAGAAAATAATTCAGCCTCTGAAATTCTGGTGAGATAATTATTGTGAAGATGGTATTAGTATAGTGCCTTTCGGATGATTCACTACTTTAATTATTACTTTCTAATTCTATGCAAGTATCATTTTAAAACCCTCTAACCTTCTCACGGGCTGGTTGCGCTTACCCCCTCAGATACGGAGTTGACTCCTTAAACCGCAGTGTGAGGCTCCTCAGGTGGATCCCTCTGGCCAGCAGCGGAGCTCCCTGAGGAAACAGCATCTTTCACCGGTGGTCGAGAGATGCCTTATTTCTGCAGATTTTTTATTTTTTATTTGCTTGGGGTTGCGGGTCCTGCTGTTGGTCATCGGCTGACTGTGTCTTGCAGGACTCGATCATCTTTCGCTGTGCGTGTCGGTGTGGGCACCACCAGATCCCAACTGCCTGCTCCAAGATTGGGTCGCCTTCTCCATGCCCGTCCGGTCCCCGGCTACCTACCCTGTTGGAGCAAGGATCGGGACTCCATCAGGAGGAGGAGGAGGAGGAGAGCAGGGTCTTTGTTTCTCATTTTCTAAGGGGATGAAGTGATTAAGAGCTGCTCGGACTTTTGGTTGTCTGTCCGTGAACTGCCACCCTGGCTTGTCCCAAGCACAGCCCGTCGTGGTGGGCTGTGGCTCTTGCTGGCTTTGGCAGCACACCCTGGGGTGGAACATGGTGCTGTTTTCTTCTCTCTTCGCTCTGGCAGCTGGCTTAGCTCGAGGTTGGCATAGAATCACTTAGGTTGGAAGAGACCCTTGGGATCATCGAGTCCAACCATCAACCCCACTCTACAAAGTTCTCCCCTACACCACATCCCCCAACACCACATCTAAACGAGCCTTAAACACATTCAGGGATGGTGACTCCACCACCTCCCCGGGCAGCCTATTCCAGGGTCTGACCACTCTTTCTGGGAAGAATTTTTTCCTAACGTCCAGCCTAAACCTCCCCTGCTGCAGCTTTAACCCATTCCCTCTTGTTCTATCGCTAATTACCTGTGAGAAGAGACCAGCACCAACCTCTCTACAGCGCCCTTTCAAGTAGTTGTAGAGAGTGATGAGGTCTCCCCTCAGCCTCCTCTTCCTCAAACTAAACAGTCCCAGCTCCTTCAATCGTTCCGCATAAGATTTATTCTCCAGGCCCTTCACCAGCTTCATTGCCCTCCTCTGCCCTCGCTCCAGCACCTCAATACCTCTCTCATATTGAGGTGCCCAAAACCGGACACAATACTCAAGGTGTGGCCTCACCAGTGCTGAGTACAGGGGGACAATCACCTCCCTCCTTCTGCTGGTCACACTATTTCTAATCCAAGCCAGGATGCCATGGGCTTTCTTGGCCACCTGGGCACACTGCTGGCTCGTGTTCAGCCGCTTGTCAATGAGAACCCCCAGGCCCTTTTCTGCCAGGCAGCTCTCCAGCCACACTGCCCCAGGCCTGTAGCGATGCATGGGGTTGTTGTGGCCCAAGTGCAGGACCCGGCACTTGGCCTTGTTGAAGCACATTCCATTAGCATTGGCCCATCGGTCCAATCTATCCAAGTCTCTCTGTAGAGCCTCCCTATCCTCATGCAGATCAACACTCCCGCTTAACTTCATGTCATCTGCAAACTTGCTGATGATACACTCTATGTCCTTATCAAGGTCATCAATAAAGATGTTAAACAGAAATGGTCCCAACACCGAGCCCTGAGGGACACCACTTGTGACCGGCCGCCAGCTGGATTTAACTCCATTGACCACCACTCTTTGGGACCGTCCATCCAGCCAGTGCTTGATCCAGCAGATCGTATGCTCATCCAGGCCATGAGCCGCCAGTTTTCCCATGAGAATTCTATGGGGAACAGTGTGAAATGCTTTTCGAAAGTCTAGGTAGACAATGTCCACAGCCTTTCCCTCATCCAATAATCGGGTCATCTTGGCATTTGCTGGACCTTCCTCTGTGCTCGTACTCCCTGAATATCTTCAGCTCCTCCTGGGTTATCTTGGTATGACAAAAGCCTGTGGTGTTTTTTTTAGGACAATGAGCAAAGAGGTCCTTTGTGAAGGCAAACCGCAATCCCTGCTGAGGGCAGGGGCAGGTCTGGCTGGAAATCACTGGGAAAAAAACCCGTGAAGCCTAAGACTGTGCCGCTTCTGCCCCAGCTTTGGAAATGCCAGGTGGATTTTGAGGCAGTTGAGCTATAATTTAACATAGTCGACCTGCACCCGCTCCCGCGTGGCTCTCCCCTCTCGACTTGGGGACCAAAGCGGGGAGATTTCCCCCCCCCGCAGTTTTCCATACAAATGTCCCTGGTTGGAAAGACGTGTTTTAGTTGCACTCCGAGTAGTTTCTAGACCCGCTCGCTCTGCCTGGCTCCCCGCCAAGCTGGCGCACGAGCAGCCCTCCCCGGTGCTCGGGAGCATCCAGGGGCTCTCCCCACAGCCAGGCCTGGGGAGGTGGATAACGGGGGGTCCAGCCGGGGGTGGTGGGTTTCAGCTGGCTGAACCCCCGGAATCGTGCTGGGGTGGGGAGGCTCCAGCCAAGGCACTGAAATGCCCTCGTGTCCTCATGAATCTTGCTGTCCTCTGGGATGTCCCTCCGCCGGGATGCCCGGCACGGGCTGGGAATACGTGTTCGCTTAAAACGCGCTCTGGATCTGGAAGCATCGCTCCTGAAAGCGATTGCAAGTGTCCTAACCCTGCGTGCATGGGTGTCCTAAAGCTAAGTGTATGCGCGTCTGCCTGCAGGGTCAGGACCTCAGTTATTAATAACAATTAATTAATTATTCCCACCAGGCAGAGATGCAAACCTCTGGTTTGTCGCTGGACGTACTACGGCAAGTTAAAGAGCGTGGCATGAGCTTTTAAAGTGAATATCCTTCACTTTCCCTGGCTGATGTCTTACACATCAAAGTTTACTCTTTTAACTTTGTGGCAAACTCCCGCTTTTTCTGCTTTTCTTTCCTTTAGTCAAATTTTTGTTTGGTAAATCGCAAGGGATTTCGGTGCTTGTTGGAGTGAGTGATTAACGGTGCTGGCAAGAGAAGGAAAAGGCAAGGAAGCAGCAGGAGGCAAAGCCGGTTTTGGAGCAGGCTGGTGGGGGGGGGGGGAGAGACCCCAGCCCGGCCCCGGGCAGGGTGACGGCGGGTCGGGGGGAAAACTCCTCCGCAGTCCCAGAAACCAGTGCCCGGAGGACACGCGCAAAAATCCCACGGCGTGAGGGGGAAAAAGGGCACCCAGCACAGGCAGGGATTCAAGCAATTAATCCTTTACTTAAAGACTAATAAGCAGCAAGATTTTTTACATACCGAAAGTGGGAACAAGGTAAAAGGGGTTAAAAACTAAAAAGCAAGGACAGCAGACACCAATTAACACAATGCTAATTGACAATTTCCCCGAGCCTCCATGAAACATGCCAGACCTATTTCCCCAATTACTAATTAAATCAAACCGCATGCACAATACTAATTTCCCTAACTTAAGGAGCTCAGTAGACAAATAAAATGTGAAACTAACTTAAATGTGTTGCTGAAGCGAAGGGAAAAATAAGGAACTTAAAAGAAAAGTGGATCAACTTTTGCTCCGGATATATTCTTTAAACTTCTGGCCCGTCCGGGCAGTTAGGCGGGGGATGCGAATGAAGGCAGGTACGCGGTGGGGTCCCGCTCGCTGGATGTCATTAACACCCTGAGAGAAGGTGATTACGTGAGGCTGGTCTGCCTCGCTGCTTAATGAGAAAGCTTTCCCGAAAAACAGCCGAGAAAAGGGATGCTTGTGCATCCTGGGGTGACGCGCAGGCGTGGAGCAGAGCGGGTGTTATTTGGAGAAACTCTTTATCTAGGGCCGGGGGGGGATGTGGAGGCACCGGCTGCTCCCAAGGTGCAGTGTGATGGGCTTGGGGACAGCCATGCTGCTCCATCTTTTGATGAGTTTTGGGTGATGCTGGAGACGCGCTTGTGGCTGGGGTGTCCTTGCTCTCGCCCAGTTGGGCGGGAGGAGCGGAAGGACAGCTCAAAGTCTTCCAGTTCGTTGTGCTTTATCAAACCGCTGACCCCTCCTCTGGCATGAAATAAGGATGAAATAGTGATGCGATAGGTTAATGCCAATAATTAAAGAGAGTTTAAGACTAAGCAGGAGACTGAACCGCGTGTGTGGGTGGCTGGAATGGTTGTTTGATGTGAAAGTCAATGACTGAATTATTCAGAGAGAGTGATTTCCAAATGATAATTTTACATTTCCCATAACTGATTTTGATTTATTACAGCAGCCCCGATAGCCCGGCAGAAGCCGGGAGACGCGCTCGGCTCTGCCGTTGCTTTCCCTTCTCCTTCGGGCACTCGGAGCTGAAATCCACCCCTGCCTGGGGACCGACCTTCACACACCCGTCGCTGGTGGGGCTTGGAATTTTTTGAAGGAAAACATCAGGGAAAGCATTTGTTTTAACCAAAATGGGCAGTTTCTCTATTGATAAAACATCTTTCTGCTTGCTTGTGTTTCTGGATGCGAGCAAGCACTTGGAAACCATCTGGATGCTGACTTGGGTACTGTGGTGTTGGCGTTTGCATCACCTGGAAATGCACTTGGCTTCATAGGAAAGTGTCCGGTGAAGCTTGTTGCTTGCTCTCCTCATTCTCCCAGTCCTTCAAGCAGGCTTGCAGAATTCATCTGATCACTTTTACCACCACCAAGCCTGTTTTTTTTTTTTTTTGGCACCTGCTCAGGATGCTGGAGTGTGAATCGGGTTGTAAATCTCCTGTGAGGAGGCAGCTTCCCCGGACGGGCGGCGCTTTCCGTGCCCGAGCGTGCCAGCAGGGCTGCAGGGACATCCTGGGCCATTCGGGGGCTTCTGCTTTTTTAACCACAAACAAGAAGTAAGGACGGCCCGTGGGGGGAACCGTGATCAGTAGGTCTGGGCACCATGCACGTGGGACACGTGTCCGTCGGGAGCGGGGTATCTGAGACCAGGTGTTTTGGTTTTGGGAATGTTTCTGCTGAGAATTAAAGAGGGGAACTACCGAAAATAGTGGAGGTCCAGATTCCTTCCCCTGATACATTAAAAATAACCATTGCTGTTTTGGGAGGTCAGGCTTTTAACCCCTTCCGTACCTGTGTGGCGGGGCCGAGCCCGGCAGGGATGCTCCGGGGAGCGGGTGCTCGTCTGTGCTGCTGCCCCGCAGGGATGCTTCGAGGCGCGAGTGTTACCCGTCCCGCATTACGGAGCCTCAGAGTGAACTTTTCTGAACCCAGAGGCAGTTTTGGTTTGGGTTAAGTTTGAAAGATGACAGAAGGAGATAAATATGTTGGTTCTCCCTCTGTTCCCCCAGCTCGTATATCTGGCCTGCCAGAGTCCCACATCCCCTCCCGCCGTGTCCTGCATCCCCGGGGACTCGGAGCCAAGCAGGATTTACGGCCGTGCCTCCAGCTTGTGTCTTTGGGGTCTTCATGGTAGTTATTCTTTGTGCCTGGGAGGCAGCGGATGGCAGCAAAAGGGCTGGAGGGGGGCACAGGGATGGGGGTGGCAAAAACCAGAAGTGGAGGGGGCAAGTTTTAGGGTCAGGGGTGGGCTTTGTCCTCCTGTTGGGGCTGTTCCCCTCAGCATCAGCAATGAAATACCTTGTGGGGACAAGCACTGACACCGGAGAGAAGGGTCTCTGCTCCCACCCTCCTGCGTCCTCATGGAGACCTCTGGTACGGAGCATCGCTCTCCCAGGATAGATGGGTGTTTAATTTCTTACTGGAGGCACAGCGGCTCCGGCCAGGGAGGCGATGGGAAAGCCTTATCACAGTGAGCATGGGCTGATGGGATGC
The DNA here is from genome assembly GCA_008658365.1 of Alca torda. Taxonomy (NCBI): domain Eukaryota; kingdom Metazoa; phylum Chordata; class Aves; order Charadriiformes; family Alcidae; genus Alca; species Alca torda. The sequence goes on from CM018078.1 coordinate 3,072,765, forward strand.
ATAGGATGGTGCTGATGCTGGTCCCGTGTGGTGCAGGTGAAAGCTGCAGGTCGTATCAGAGGAGGCTTCCGCCTCTCTTCATGTGGTCATTAATTCTGCCCGGGGCCAGGGAGAGCTTCCCTAATGAAAGCTTCAGTGAGATTGGTTTGTTGTATGGAAAAGCTTCAGTTTCTGTGAATCAGCAATTTCTGATGAAAAATCTTTTGTCTGAAAATTCCCAAGAAGCTCCGACTCTGACCTCGGAGCAGCTGCCTTCCTCCGAGCGCATTACTGGGATTTATGGCGCACTCCCATGGTTTATTGTTCTACAGTAAACGGAGCCGCTGGATGAGTTTTGACTATCCTTCTGGGCAGGGAAGCAAATCAGCATCGCGGGACTATCCGAACTTGCAGGATTTAACAGAAGTCCTTGCTGTGGAGTGGGCGGGTTGCCAGATCAACTCACCGGTTTGAGGTTGCTTGGGATGGGTGTGCGCCCTGCCTCATCCGGGGCCATCTCCTCCCTTGCCCGCTCTGGTGAGCGGTCCTGCAGAAACACTTCCAGTGCTGTCAGCTCTTTAATTGGGAAAAGAAGCGGTGGCTGCATCGTGAGTTTTGCGGTGTATTTTCTGAAGGCTGCTGGTGTGGAGAGGATGCTGGCTTTGCTTGTTTATGCTGTGGGCCTGGCAAGATTGCCTTAGTGGCAGTAAATAGCCAGGATAAGACGGTCTCTGCTACAAAAAATTGCAAAGCGTGAAAAGCAAAAAAAAGAAATTATTTCCATTTTACAGCTGTAGCCCTGGCACATTGGTACTATAGTATCTGCTCAAGGCTGCAAGAAAAGAAACCCTGGGCTTGGGATTGAAGTGGAATCTGCGGAATAACATCACCATCCTCAAAGCATGCAATTACATGAGCTACTTCTGAGCTGTAAGCACCTGTATTTGCCTCTTTAAAGACCACAGCAGAAGGAATGCGGTAGCAGAAGGACTGCGGTAGCAGAAGGGCTCTAAAAGGCTTGTCCACAAAAGAGGAAAGAAGTAGTATAAATGGCATAACATATAAGCAAGGAGAGCATCACTGATGTACGTCGTCAGGGCTGAGGTACCCGCCATAGAGAAGACCTTCACTACAGGAAAGCTTCCGTTAATTTTCATGGAGATGGTAGTTAGGAGTTTTGGAAAATGCGAAAATACAGGAAAACCCTAGGATGGATGGAGACTGTTCCAGCCCATCCTCCCCATGTCTAACATCTGCTTTTACCTGAGATTCCCCAAAACTTTACAAACTGTGTATTTAGCAGCTGTGGCACCAAGGTGCCCAAAGGTGAGGTGACCTCAAGGCGAAGCAGCCCGTCGGGGACGGAGGCAGGACCAGGAGCTCCATGCCCTGGCTTCCCGGAGCGTGGCCCATCCAGAAGGCCAAGTTCCCTCCCCGTAATCATAGGGAAAAGTAATCAAATTACTGCCTTTCATGTCACATTAGTGAAAATGGATACTAGTATGATGTATATTAATATAATATGATGGGAAATTGCTAATACAATTAGACCATCACATTTTATTAGTACGGGAGTGACAACTCACACAGAAGAACAGCTCGCTCGGGCAGCGGCTGAGGCCGAGCGCCAGCCCGGTGCACAGGCCTGGGCACAGCTATTTAACTTTCTAAAAAGCCCCGAGGAAGAGCTTGGGCCTTTGAAAAATAGTTGTTTCATCAGTACAGCGCGAAGAGGATGGCCCTAAATACTTGTGCAAGACTGAGCAGAGGAGGAGATCTGTTTCTGGAGGCGTAAGGCATGGGGAAATATTTAAAGGAAACATGTTTCCACTTTGTTAGATTTTAGTTAGAGCCCAGAAATATGCGGTGTGTGGTGTTTCTGCCTCTTGTTAATAGTTTCTGTGATAAAACTAGTTGTGATTTGGGTTTATAGCTGGTTGTCACCCCATGAAAGAAAGTGTCTTTCTGTGCACTGTCGTGGAGATACTCTCCCGTGTGCGTTTTTAATAACACCATTAGCTGAGGCTCTTCAGAAATGCGCGCTCTAACACGATGAAATGGGTAAAGACTGATTATTTCTTATTTGGTGAGAGAAACTGAGGCCAAAGGGAAACCTGGGCAGTGAAGGAGGGCAACAACTTAACCTCAGGCTGGGGAAGTGGTGGGGGAAGCCTCAAGCCTAATTAAAACTGTAATATTTTTTTTGGTGTAATACTACACCACGTATTCCAGAAGAACTGTGCTTGTGGTTCTTCCCATTAAAATAAATAAAATATTTATATTTTCTGTTTACTTCAAAGTTTGACAGTGAAAAGAAAACGCTTTCTAAGTACTTTAACGTGTGAACAGCTTGCGGGCCAAACTGGGAAAATCAGAGCGCTGATATTAAGAGACAAAGACCACATGAATATTTACAGGTCCTTTGTAAAGTGGAAGGTGGGCTTCCCCGAGCCTTTGGTGTGGGGTGCCGACGCGGAGGGTGAAGGTGAGGAGGAGGAAGGGGCACGGTGAGGAGTGCGTGAAGGAGCACTGCTCTTTTCTTTTTTCCTAGTTCTTCTACCGCCTACCAGCTTTTGTGCGGAAAATTTCCCCACCCTGTTGAATGCCTCTGGTCCCTTTGGAGGCCATGGGCTGCTGTGGCTGTCACCGCTAGCTGCGGTCCAGAAAAGTCCTCCTGACGCTTGCTGGGCGAAAGACAGGGAAACACTTCAAACACCATCAGATATCCTTGATTTTCCCCATTATTTTGGAGAGATTGGTGTAGCTCTGAGTGCCAAGGGGCCAATCCTGCCTGGTTTTCAATGCATTGGACTGGAAAGCGAGCCAAGCGCTTTCCCCACCTTTTGCATTCCGAGGTGGCTTTCGTTACATTCCCTGGTTGTTCCCCAGGAAGTTTATAAAGAAGGGATCAAGCCCTTGTGATCCTACTGATGTGGGTAATAATAACGCTTAGCATTTCCCATCTTTGAAGTGCTTTGCGAATATTAAATAGTTAATCTGCCCAAGAATGGAAGAAAGAGTATCATCCTTTGACTTACACACCGGGGAGCAGAGGCAGAGAAATCGTATGGTTTCTCCAGGCCAGGGAGAGAGGCACCACCAGAGGATGGTGGGGTCATGGGTCCATTACATGTGGACCCCACCTGGGGCCACCTGACTACTGGCTGGTGTCCTCAGATTGCGGTACCGTGGCACTTGCACCAGGGGATGACACGCTCTCACCGTGCCTGGGAAAGCAGATAGATGGTGTTTCCTCCAGCATCTCCTGGAAAGTCCAGGTGGTCCCTCCAAGAAGAGAAAGCCACTTTGTAGGACTCTTTTTTGCAGTGAGGAGGATGTTGGGAGTAACATAGCCTGTGATACAGATGAGGGCTGGTCGTGACTTGGCTTTGCTGTGGGAGGTTTGGGTTCGGTTGGATCCCGGTTGGATGGGGTGTTCTCACAAGGAGTGAGGAGGGGGCAGCTGCTGGACCTGGGATCGCAGCCTGGGAGAGGAGGGGTGAGAGCAAAGATGATATGGGCTTTGCTTTCCAGAGAAATAGGGAAAAATCACATCCGAACGCTGTTTATAGCAGCTTTCCGGAGATCAGAGACTTCTGCAAGCAGTGAGTGAAGACCTTTAACGCAGATCTGTTCATTTCGCTGACGCGGGTTAGCACAACCCGGGCTTGAGTGACTTTCCTTAAGCTCATGATTTACGGTGTAAGCCGCCATGAGTTTTCCATGGAAGTGCCATAAAGGTGAGCTGTGTTTTACCTGAGGCTCGGGCACAGGCTCCCAGCCGGTCGCAGCGGGGCCGGCAGCTGCCCGCCCTTGGCCGTGTGGAGCAGGCGAAAACAGGGGCTGGAAACCGGGTTTCTCACCACCCAGGGGAACGTCCTCGATGACTCGCTTTCGGCTATTCTGGGATGACTTTTTGCCTCGTTTCTTTGGGCTAGAAACTTCATCCTGGAGCCGAGAAGCTTTTCCCAGTGAAAGTCACGTTGAAACGGGTGTATTCAGCAAAGTGTCGGGTTGTGGTGTTTGTTTTTTTTTTTTTTGTGTGTGGCGGTGGTGTTTTAATCGAAAAGAAAAAATAAATAATGACCAGCTTTACCCAAGATATTCTGATTTTGCCCTTCGTCTTAGCAAAAATGTGCTCTTGTGTATAGCAAGCACTGCAGCGGGCCCGATCTGGCAACGAAGCCCCCATCTCGTTACTTTATTTGGCTTTTCCTTTTCTTCCCCTGCGGGTCCGGTGCCGGGCAACTAAAAATCATTTTGGCTTGCCCTGCCTTTATCTAACCTCCACAAAGTGGGCCAGGCAGCCCTGTTATTTCCACACAATTCAAGCAGTGTTGTGTTGTGGGGGGGGGTGGGGTGGTTTATTGCAGAGGGCAAATCCCAGAATAGAGCATAAATAAATAGATGATTTTAGAGGACTGTAGGTCATTGAGCGAGATGCAGAAAAGGCCCCTTGTTTCGAAAGAGCAGCGTGAGGCTCGGCAACAATGAGTCTTGAAGCCCGATGAGAATCTCGGATGCTTTGGGGCTGTGTGTGTTGGGTGAACTTTATTTACATTTGGCACAAACACGCTCATGTGTGATGCCAGCAACTGCCAGGGTATGTGGACGGAGCTGAATAAAGCTTATCCGCGTTGATATAAGGAAATACTGAATCTGGCTGGAGACTGTCATTTCCAAACCTTGGTTGGAAGTCAGCCTGGTTTCCACAAGGAAAATACCATTATTTTATTTTTTTTTTTTAAGAAGTAACCCCCCCCGCCCTATAAATGCAGACAGCACCTGTGTTGCTATTTCCACAGCGAGCGAAAACTGCAATAACCATTCCCATGTATTCAGTCTCCTTCTAATCTCCCAAGATTTACTCCGGCGTGCCTCTGCTTTAAGACATTTGGTGGTACCAGCAGCACCCCACAGCCCTTCTCAAATTAACTCCTGCAAAACTCCTTGCCTGGAAAGAGGGAAATTTGTCATCCCTGGGAAAGAGCAGCAACAAAAAACCACCTTAAAACTCCGCAGCGAAACTCTTGACAGTTGAGCATGCAGATATAGAGGGATGTATGTGTGTGTGTGCATGTATGCATGTGTATATATGTATTTATTTTTTTTCTTAGCTCAGCAAATACGTCCTATCTGGGTAAACCTTCCGGTGCCGCCGAAAGGATGCGCAAACAGGGAGGAAGGTGAAGGCAGCTCTCGTTTGCCGTGTAAGTTGGAAAACATCGCGTTTGCAAAGCTCCGTCTCGGAAAAGACTTAGCTGGTTGCCTATGATGGAGCTCCGCTTTTCCCCCCTCAAATCCACTACTTTGAATACAATAAAGTTGCTTTGAACTTTTTCAATTATTTAACAACTTTCAAGTGGAGAAATATTTGGGTCTTTTAATTTCATTTTTGGCTCCTCTTTTTTTTTTTCTTTTTTTTTTCCCCTCCCTTTGCCTCCATTCTGTTTGCTAAACAGTAATTGCAGATCTTTCCTGCCACCTTTAATACTCCCAGCTAATTATCCTGAAATAAATCTCTTTCAAGTCTGCATGCCAGCAGTTGTGGGATATGAGCGGCTCTTTCAGCTCCCGGCTGCCTGTCACTCAAATGGGCCTCAGCTGCAGCTCCGAATGATGAGTATTAGTTTCCCGCTGGGATGATTCTCCCAATCTCCCCACTTCCAACAGCATCTCCCAGGGCTGCACCATGCTCCTACCTGTTAGCCTAATCTGGGATTTTCTTTTGCTAACGCTGTTATTTTGAAAGGAGGAAGAGGATTCCTGGGAGAAAGGCACTCGGTTAACCTTTTCCTAATTGCCATTCAAAGCTGAAAGGAAGGCGGGGAAAAAAATAAAAATAAAATAAGATGATGGGTGTCACTGCACGGAAGGATGGCTCGGGAAGGGCGGACGTACAGATGGGGTCCCTCGCTGACCTCTCGGGGTTATTTCTTTGGCCAAGGTAGGGTTTTGGGGCCAGGCTCCTGATTTAGGCAGCCCGCCCTCCCCGGGTGCTCCTCCGTGTTATTTCCAGCTTGTGTCCCGCTCGCTCAGAAACAAGGTTGTCGGGTTGTAGGCAGAGCTAAACGCTCCATCATTAATTTATTATGTGCTAGCAGTAATAGCGAGGGCTATTTTTAAATGCCACTTAAGCTCGCGCTCACACATGGGTTTCTAATTTGACTATAGGACGTACATAAAATGACACATTGTTACGCACTTAAAGGTACAGTTTTAAACAAAAAGAACTATTAAACTATTAGTATTTGAAGTGCTTACTTTTTTTTTTTCTTATGCCGTACGTGCGCCTTTTAGCGGCTTAACAATTGGATTGCCTCCAGGGGCAGCCCTGGCGGGAGATGCCGTGCGGATGCATCCTGGCGGGGCGGCACGATGGGGTCCGTGGCACGCGCTGCCTCTTGGGTGCTGCTGATGGGGTGCTCGGGAGGCGGCGTGGGCACCCCCCCCCCAGGCTCTGGGCTCGCGTCTCCGCCTCGTTCCTGAAGCCAGAGGTTTTGGTTAGCCATTAAATACAGGCTCAAGTTGCTTGGCTGGCCTTGAATCCCTCTTCCTAAAGAGTTGTTTTTCACTCGGGGCTCCCTCTCTGAACCCGCGATGGGCTGCATTGAATTAATTCTATTAACTGCCAGAGGAATTCCTCGCTGCCGAATTATATTTCCTGTGTCTGTAAATCATTTCACCGCTGCTTTCCCTGACAGTTATGCAAGTGACCTTTTGATTTCGCTGTGTGGGTTTTTTTTTTTTTTTTTTTTTTTTTTTTTTTTGTTTTTTTTTTTTTATTTATGACATCGCTAACCACTCTACGGCTGTGCATCGCAGCGAGATGGGACCGTCACATGGGATGCTTGAGAACATGGAGTATTTTATCAACATCTATGTATATATATATATTTTAAAAAGTGAAAACAGCATAAAGTTGAATGTTTCAGACTTGGACCTTGGAAACATAATATTTACACTAAGTCATGTTAGTTTTAAGAGTCTATTTCTGGGCATTTTCGCTTCCAGAGGAAGGATTGCTTGAAATCCCTCCCCTTCTTCTAACTGAGCATCCTTTTTTTAAATATTTTAATTTTTTTTTTTTTTATCATTGCCAGGCCAGTTCTGCAGAGGCCAAGCAGCCACTGGGTTAAGTGGGAGCTGTGGATGCTCAGAGCCTTGTTAATACTGGAGCCAGGGACGGTGTCATCTGACTTGTGTTGTATCCGGGCTGTGAATTCCCCTAAGGAATGGGGAATCGGACACCCCAAGTTCTGCGTTGGGCTTTGGGGGCGGTGCATTGCCACAGGCACGTTTCTTCTGCAGCAGCAAAAGCAGTTCCCGGGTGGGGGAGAGACCCTCTAAAAGCTCCTGGCAGGGGCGGGGACCCTTTTCCAAACCTCTTGGCTTTTTGCCGTGGTTCCCTCCCAGCAGGTCTGAGCGTAAAATGCTGCGAGTGCAACAGTTATTCTAGGCTGGGGAACCATGTTGGCATCCCGGTGCTTGATTTGTAAGTCTAATTAGAAGTTAGAAGTGTCAATGGCAGCACTTGCAGGCACAATTATAGCACCTGCAAAAAAAGGGAGCCTGCTTTTCCCGTTTGGCTCATCCTCTGGGTGCGAGTCTTCTATAAATACAGCGGCCTGATGAGCAGAGCTGGGACGATGCCTGCCTTGCCACCGGTGAGGTCCCCTCTCAGGTAGGGAGCCGCTACGGAATGAGCTGTACCGCCGTCTAGAAAAACCTGCAAACCAGAAGAGGTCCCTGCTCCGGCCCTTTTAACAAATCCGAGGCATCGTGGTTGCCTTGTGCAAGGTTTTGCCTAAGTAATAAATTGAGGTTTCCTGCAAAACAGCTGGCCGATTCAGCTCTTATCTCGCTCTGCAAGAGGTGAAAAAAATCCTCTGTGGTTCTCCTTTGCCGTGCTACAAATATAGATACCTGTTTGTAAGGAAATAGCGAAATAGAAGTTTGAAAGTATTCTTACGTTTGTTCCCCAATGCTGAATTAACTGTGTTTTGGGGCTGTTTGTAATGCCCTTTTCAGTCCCGGTGAGGTAGCAGTGCAGCACGAGCATCTCATTCTTAAATGGAGTTCATAGCACTCCTGCCGGGGACAAGGGTCACAATCTTGGAAAGCAAAGCCCCTGGTAAGAGCTGCAGAAACACCGTGCCTTTACGTTGTGCCTCTTACACCTTCCGTGGTTTCATCCCAAAACCAGACTTAATTTTCGGAGCTGCTGAGCCTTCGTAGCCCATGCCCGGGGTCATGCAGTTTGACCCAAGCCATCCAGTCCCCAGCAGAGGGGAATACGATACGCATGCAACATACACGCTAATGTGTTCCCGAATATCTCAGGACATGGTTGAATCTGGTTCAACACCTTTGCCTGTCATGGATGAGGTAGCTCAGATAATATCTAATTGTTGGCATCACTTGCATCCTTCTGCTTTTTTTTTTTTTTTTGTCTCTGAGTCTTCCTGTTTGGTCTGCGTCCCCAGTCTTTGTCTTTAAATTATGTCCTATCCATTATCCTAGTTTTCCATGCTTTAACTTCCAAAACCAACATGAGAAATAAAATAAAATAAAATTCTGACTCCTTTCACTGCTTCTGGTGTGCTTGCCCACAGCCTTCCTGAAAGAAACCAATAAATAATGCTCCTCATCCCCCTAAAAATTAAATTAAACCCAAATTTCTCTGGGGAGGAGGCTAGGTTAATTACAAAGAGCTACCAATGCCATATCTAAAAAGGCTCCCTCATTTTCATTTTTAATATTTAGGATGAAACTTAATATCTCATCCTTTTTTTTTTTTTTTTTTTTTTTTTTTTGGCCCAAACTAGTCAGTTTAGAAGTGGAGAGGCTGCCAAACGCAGCTAATATCCTGCCCAAAAACTTCTGTCAGTTAACTCCGCGCAGCATTTGCCGGTGAGACTGGGAAGGGGAAGATGGTGCCGCTCCAGCCCGGAGCCAGCCGAAACCCGGGTGTTTGGTATGGTTAAGGTTTGGTGGGAATTGCTTTCTGCTTGAACGCCGGGGGCTTCGCTCTGTAGCCTCGGCGCGTGCAGAACGCATTCCCGTGTCTGCGTATTAAAGTTAGTAGGAAAACTTGGCGAAGCCTCAGAGATTGATGGGAAAGGGTATATGGGATCGTCTAAGAAGAAGAAAGCGTTACATTTATATTTGAAAGCAGGGTGGGAAACAACTGGAACCTCCCAAAGTCCATGAGTCGTGTGTTGGCCGTTTGGGAGTGAAACTGCCCCAAATAGGGATTGAACTGGGAATCTGAATGCAAAGTGGAAATTTAAAGATGGTAGCTCACAAAGTCCCGTCTGCAAAGAAAAACGCACCGTTGTTATACCCAGGAGGTGAAATATTTTCAGTTAGTTGAAAAGAACAGAAAAACGACGATGAAATTAAGTTTTCTGCATGTTTACTAGAAAGTATGGGGATGTCAAGGGAGCCGCTGTGTGTAACAGGGTCATGCTGGATAGTTGACGTAAATATTACTGTTATTCAGCAGAAAAGACAGATTGTTACCAAACCAGACAAATACGCTGCTGCTGTTGTATCTCTGATCGGCGCCATCAGTTCTGCCAACTGATTTACCGAACCCTGCGTTCCCTTCAGCATCTATCGATCCCTTTAGTATCTATTGATCTCTCTATCTACACCCAAATTTATCATATGCATGTATGTATTTGAGTGCACGTTACAGGTATTTGGGGTTGTGGCTGGCTGCCCCTTTTCAGAGTGGAACAGGGGGAAACGGTTAAATATCCGCAGCGAGCTTGGCTGCCTGGCTTAAGCAGGGTACTTTGACTCTCCGTGACATCCCGCTCATTTTGGAGCATAATTCTTACTGGAAAATTGCAATGCTAAATCATTAACTTCTAAGGAGCTGAAGGGAAAAAGGGAGCTGACTTAAAGGATCCCAGTGTGTTGCCCCTGGCTTGCTCTGTGTTGTTCTGTGAACAATATAAACCACCGTTAAAATACTTCTTGCTGCATTATATAGCTCAAGGTCCAGGACATTTACAAGCCTGCCCTTCTTCTAGCAGCGATGCCTTCTTTATGCTGGAGACATAATTTTAATGAAGCAGTGAAAGGAAGAAATGCAGGGGAAAAAAAAAAAGACAGTCTGAAATTAAACTGCTAAATAGGTGGAGAGGAGATGTCTCCATTGCCTGCCTTCTTCAGCTTGAGGAGCTGAGCGGGTACCCATCACAGGGCTGTCTCTGCTCTAGTGGCACGGGGAGCATTTGCTGGGGAGGAAGGAGCGGGCAGGTGCCCAATTTCTTGTGAACTGGCCGATTCCAGCTCTTGGGTTTGGGGCGGAAGCTGTAGACGTGGCACAGCGGTGGCCAAATGGTCCCAGCAGAGGTGGTGCATCTGTACAAGGGATGGGTAAGAGGAGGTGGATCCAGGTAATGGAGGACCCCCATCGGTTGCTATCCAGATGATAAATCAGAAATGGCAAGATGGGTCAGAGTCTCTGAAATATGGTGTCCATATGGTGCAATGATAAAGCTTCATCACTGCTGCTTTAGAAGTACTTCTTGTCTCCAAATGCCTAACCACCAGGACTCTTTTTTTTTTTTTTTTTTTTTTTTTTGGACAGGCTTCTTGTGTAACGAAAACTCAGTTTTTGGGCATGGGTTGAATATTCAGTGGCTCGAGAAACATCCCTCGGTCTGTCTCAGCCCTTTTGTTTCATGCCCAGTGTTGTCCTCAGATGTTGTTCAGCGTGCACGGGCTTTGGTGGAACTGGCGTGTGAACGCCCAATGCCAGGCTTACGGGTAGATTTTAAAAGACATTGAGGTGCAGGAGATGCAGAGATGGCCTTTGTAGGATTTAATTGGACCTGGCCCACTTTGTTGTGATTAGAAAGAGAAAAGAAAGAATAAAATCAACCAAAACGGAAGAAACCAACCCAGCCCAAAATGCTACATGCCACCTGCCTGCTTCCAAAATTTAATACACCTTTGAAATCCTGGTCCTTTGCTCTCCTATTGGAAGGTGAAGGAAAATTAAAGGGGTTACATACCGTGTTGGTAGGAATCGAGACTTGTTTTCTTGCTGGCTTACAAATACATAACAAAGCGCAATTATTTTTAATATAATTATTTTTGGTTGTAATATAACGGAGGAAATTCAAAACAGAAAACTCTATAGCAAGGGACAATCTGTCTGTTGAAACGAACAATCTGTTCAAGCGCTCGCGCTCCCCCTGTCCTGCGCTCCCTTAACTCTTTCGGGAAGTGCGTCACCTGCGGCTCCGGTTGCGGAGACGGAGCTGGTCCAGCCTCACGTGGTCCTCTCCTGCTGCATCAGTGTGGGGGACC
>CM018078.1:3089074-3126574 GCA_008658365.1 Alca torda
AACCCAAACCACAAATCTTGAACCAACCCTCCCTATCCAAACTGAGCCTGGGTAATAAGGAAGCATCAGGAAGGAGAAAACCTTTTGTAAAGAATTTGTCAACCTTGTAAAAGAGGAACAAAGGGGGCGTTCAGCGTCGCTCGCTGTGAGCTTCTGGGGGTGGGGGTCCAGCTCCGGTGGTCCTGGCCAGACCCCCGGCAGCCGTGGCAGTGGCTAAGCTGGGGGGAGAGCTCTCCGTGCGGCTCTTCAAGCGCCCTGTGTTTTCCAGGGATGATGCCAAGTGCTGCGTGGTTGGGGTTTTTTTTTTGTCTTTGGGGTTTCTTTTTTTTTTGTTTTTTTCTTGGTGTTTCTGCGTGCCTTCCTGCTGAGAGGTGGCTCTTTTGACATGTTGTTATAGTGATGGAAGGAGCATGGATACACATTCCTCCGCTCCGCGCGCGAGACATATGGGAGCCAGATTGTACCTGTCACAAGTTGCCAACCTGAATTTGTGGGGTATAAGGGGACACATTCCCAAGGGAGTTTCCACTTGACGTTCTTGATTGCTTTGGCTAATATTTGCTTTGTGACCTTTCCATTAGCAGATATGGCGTACGGTGTTCGGTGCTGCTCCGGGAACGGGTGCGTCCGGCTCACACCGATGCTGTTGTAGGTTTGCCGATGGAAGCGCATGGGCAGCCCGACGCACTGGACCCATTGCAGGGGAAAATTTGACCCTCCGGGTCGGTGTTGGATATTTTGTGTCATCTCAGGAGGTGTTTTCCACCTGAAGTGGCTTTTGGGACCACCCAGACATGGAGCATCTGCGGCCAGTGTAGAGCAGAGATGGTTCAGATTTCCTGTTGTGCCACCTTGGTCGCAGGACCATGCTGCTTTGGGGGGGCATATACGTGCGTTGGGACGTGCTAGGACACACCATTCCAGCCTGGCTTCCTTGGGGGAATGGGACAAACCCTTCCCACCGACCCCTTTTTAAGGCGCTCCCGTTGTGCGAGCGCGTGCCTGTTGTGTAGGCCGTTAAATCTGTCTGCTCCTGAAAAGGCTTTTATTTAAAAATTGATTTCGATTTTATTGGAATAATAAGTATTATTTTAGAAAATCAATATATCATCAACCTGAAGCAATTTGCAGGGTTTTTCAATTTACTGAATTTTTTTTTTTTTTTTTTTTTTTTTTTTAAATCTTTGGGTTTTGTTCCCGATTAATAGACGCGTTTTTTAACTGTCAAAATCGCCAAATCTGAAAACAAAAGCCGTAGCTCTGACTGCGGAGAGGGAAAGGCAGCTGCTGGGCTGAAGGCTGGGCGTTTCACCCCCTGTCTGGATGGCGTTTCCCGTTGCCCCGCAGCGAGCCAGGGGGGAGCTGGGCCCTACGGCCACCCCTTGCAGATGTTCTCCCGGCCACGAGTTATCGACCCTGCGTAGCTGATGTCTACGGTGGGGTCTGGGAGAGAGACCTCGGCTCATCCCACCTCCGTCCCTGCCCGGCAGTGTGCTGCTGGCAGCTGTTCTCAAAACGCTGCCCCGGTCTGGGGTTGTACCTGTGGCTTTAACTTGTGGGTAATGAGCTAAAGAAAGTGTTATTTTTTGTGAAGCCAGACTTTTTAGTCTGAATTTTACTTTTTCTAGATGATAGGGGCGGGGGAACTTATGTTGCTGTGTGAATTTAGTTGCTCCTGCAACTGTAAGGCCAGGACAATCTCTCTGGGCTGATGCCAGGTGTGCTGATTGGAAGGAGCCCTGTTGATTTCTTGGGCCAAGCTTTGGGGGAAAACCCAAAGAGTCCTGGCCCCAGGAAGGCCACTCAAAGCAGGGGAGCTGCTGCGATCCGAACTGCCTGGGGCTGGCGTTACAGATCACTTCCAGTGATCACTTCCCGGCGCGGGGGACGGTGACCCTGGCGGTGGCAGGGAGCTCTGCGCCGCTCCGGGCTGGACCTTGTGTCCTCCACCCAGCTGCCGGGCTCACAGCGCTGCTGAGTTGGGGTTAAAAAATTAAAGCTTTCCGAATTGCACATCATTCATCCTGTAGCTACAGCGTTCTTGGATGCAGGAAGGATACCCAGGACCTTAATTATCCGTACGTGCAGCAGAAAAGGAGGTGTGAAATGAGATGCTGTAGTCCAGGAATCAGTAAGCCAAAAACCAATCCCTAGGAGTGGTTTGTTATGGCAAAATTTTCCTCTTGGACCGATGCTGCGAGCTCCACCACGCTTTCTGCGCGCAGGTGCTGTTTGTTGTTCGTCAAGTCCTGACTTGCATCAGCGGAGAGGCCGTGAAAAGACCCACAGCGTGGGACTTGGAGAGACCGGCTTGGGTCTGAGCATCTCAAAGCGTTTAAAAAAAATACAAAAAAAAAAAAAAAAAAAAAAAAAGAGGTGGGAAGGTGGCAAAAACCCACCTTGGGTTGAAAAGCTCCGCTTGCATGTTTTGGTTTGCGAAGAGGCAGGAGAGGAAGGGAGTAGGCGAATGTGAATGAAGCTTTACCAAACCAGCCCCCACGTGCATATTTCATACTATCGTTTATCAAAGTTTTATGAGCATCTGGTCTTGGCCCCAAAATCTTTTCGATTGAGGGATTGTTTTTTTTAATTTTTATTTTTTTTTTTAATCTATGTGAGTTTGACTACAAGCAGGATCTGCTATAATTCATTTTTTTCCCCCCTCCCTATCGATTTTGCCCAGGCTGGCTTTGCAGAGGCAGACCCGTACGGAGCCGGGCTCCGGCCTGGCTCCACGTGCAGCACGTCAACCGCGTGTGACATGGAGTGGCTGTTCACGTAGTTTATTTCCCAAGGGAGAATTTATTCAGGAGTGTCTCTGTTACTTAAAGACGCTTTCTTGTCCTTTCAAAGCCGGAGCCAAACGGTGTGGGGCTCGGCAGTGCCGAACAGACCAGGGAGGGAAAGGGCAGGGAGAGGTGGGAATGGGCAGAAAGAGCCAGGTTTGTGTTATTTCTCTGGAAAACAGGGCCCAGGAATGAAAGTGAGGACCTCGGGCAGGTTTAAGTTATGCAGTGCTGTGCTTTATTGCCATATGTTGCAGGAAGAAATCCTAGGGTTCGGGTTTTTGGTGTTGGTTTTTTTGTTTTTTGTTGGTTTTTTTTTCCCTTCCTACCACTGAGTAATCCCTCAAGACTTCCCTCGGCTCTCCAACCTCATCTCATCAACATTCATACGCATACTGCCACATTCATTCACGCACGTCTAAAGGAAAACCAGATATGTTTCACATTTCACAACAAGGGATTTTTTTTGGTTTTTTTTTCTTTTTTGTTTGGTTTTTTTTGTTTGTTTGGTTTTTTTTTCAATCAGACTGCCTTAGAAATTTCAGGTACTTGGGCGTCAGTTCCCATCTTCCTGTGGCTTAATGGTCCCTCCTGAGCAAACACCGGAGAGCGTGTATGAATGTACGTATGTGAACTTTGTAGGAATATTTGGATGAACTTCCGGACACAAGCTCCTGTCAGTTGTTGAAGAAGGTCTTTTCAGTTGTTGACAGCTGATTTTTTTTTTTTTTCCTTCGACTTGTGAAGGAGTGATAGGTTTGTTCAATGGCTTCCGCGCCGTGATAATTTTTGTGCGTCCAGAAAAATCCTCACTCCTGGGACACAATTCACTGCCGAGTTCCATGTTATTTTCGTTGTGGGTAACTTCAAATAGCATCTGAAGGTTTAAAATAAAAACAAATTTTAAAAAAAAGGGAGTGGGTGGGTTAATTTTCCATTTATTTATTTTATTTTTTTTTTGGCATTTCTTAAATCTCCCTTCGGCTCCCATGTTATATTCAACCTGCAATTTCAAGATGCTTTTGCAGAATTTCTTTGCAAAGCCCTGAAGTTTTGAAGCTGTCGGGGAGTTTGCAGGGGAGGCTTTTGGGTTCTGAGGAAGGTCTGAGGAAGCCGGACGCGCTGAGATGTTACACGCAGGTAGGGCTCGTGCGGGAGCTTATTTGCCAGGTGGGTTTGCTCAATTTAAGGGGGCTTTATTCATAAGTCTAGACAGCTTAACATTGAGTGACCATCTTATTACACATTAATGCAGCTTCAAAGCCATTTGCATTTTTAGTACTTCACTTAGACTCCCGGCCCTGATGGATTCAGGAAGCGATGGGTACGTTATTTAAAAACGGTGAAGAGCAGCAACATTTTACAATGGTGGGTCAATAGTCAGCCTAATATTGGAGCCCTGATGTTTGAGCCTGGACTCAGAGCTGTGGGTTTGTTCTTTTTTTTCTCAGCTCTCTGTGGTTTTACGAAATTTCCAGAAAAGCTTAGATTTTGTTTTATCTCTTATTTTTTCTCTCTTAATGTGTTCAACAACCCGCTTCCTTCTGCACATATAGTTGGAGGCGACCTGGGTGGAGGAGAGGGTGAAGGTCTCAGATGCGCTCCCAGCCTTGTGCCGTAGCCCCTGCCAGCAGCTCTGGGACCACGGGCAGGTCAAGAGGGAGAATTGCTGGTGTTTTTCCAGGAATATCTCCCTGGGCGTCCCGGCCCCATGCTGCTGATGGCTCCCAGCCAAGGGCATTGAGAACCACTGCTAACTCCCACCTGATTTCAAATAGAGTGCTAAATACTTGGCCTTTCTTAAAATCCTGCTGTGACACCCAGAACTTAAAGTGTTTTAGAAATCTTAAACCTATTTAGAAAGCCTAAGAGCACAGGTAAGTTTCCCAAGGAAGGGGTCTTGGGTCTGGTTACCTCGGAGGGAGGAAGCCCACTTGGTTGGCTGTATCTTCTGCATGTTATTTAACATGTTTAATATGTTATTTACATCTCGCATTGAAACCTGGCTTCTGCTGCCTTCCGACCTGCGTGCACGCTGAGGGGGTACGGTGTTTCGGTATTACGCCTCGCCCCCTGCGTTACGTGGCAACCTCCTTCCTCCAGAAAAAGACGATGGATCCCTGAAACCTCATCGCTGAAATGCGGGGATGGGGTGGAGGGGAGGTAAGAAAAAAAGAGTTTCCAGCTAAAAATATCAGATGTCAAACATTCAGGTTGGCCGAATAGGAGATAAAAAAATATTTTAAATATTTTCCAAGTATAGTTGTTCCTGTATTTAGTCTGGGCTCTACTTTACTGAACAAAAGTGAAAACAAGTAAGGTAGATGATAAGCATAAAAAGCTGGATTCAGCTGGAAATATGGAGAGTTTCTGCACCGCAGGAACCGTGCGTGTTTTTGTTTTTTACTGGCTCCGGCCCTTTTATCTGAACATTTATATATTTCTTGTGCCTAGTAACTACAACCAAACTGCTCCGTGGTTCCCTGAGTACAAACAGACTAGAAAATGAGCAGACTAGGAGAAGCAGGCGTTCCAAATCCGTCCCCCGGTCCAAACAATACGTTCTGTGGGACAGGTCTTCCTGCCTTCAGAAACATCATAAAAAAGAAAGAGCTGACAAAATGGACATTTAGAAGGTATGGTGTTTTCTGCGGAAAAAAAATCCGAGAAAAATCGTACAAGGGCTGAAGGTCTAGTTGAACAAAAGCGGGAATGGCCATCTCACAGTAAATGCCCAATTTTAAACTTTGCTTTCATCCAGGTTCAGCACTTTTTGTTCTAGAAGAAATTCCACAAATCTGAATTTAATAATAAGAGGGGCGGGGGGGGGGGGGGGGGAAAGCATTTCGTGCTGGCAGTTTGATATTCCACCTGACTGACCCCAGATGCTGCCCGGGTGGACAGAGGGTTGTGCTGTACGGTGGCACTCGGGGCCTGGAGCAGAGAATACGGCTCTCGGAAGCCAAACCTCGCCCCAGGAAAGGCACTGGAGATGCTGAACCGTTCTGGGTCATTCTGACCATCTGCATATTTCTGGTGAAGTTTGAACGGGCCCAAAAGAAAATTTGCTCATTTCAGTTTCCTGGTGATTATTCCCAGAAAAATTAATACTTTCTTCCGGATAATGTTGGTTTTACAGAAATGCTTCTTGGTGCTGGAAAAAATTGGCCTGATTTAAAGTTCCTGAGCAAGTCCCATGATAATGTGGACCTGGGGAAATCCCTTGCAGAAAAGCGATAAGGATAAGCTATTCCCCTCCCTGTGAGGAAGAGTAAGGCTCTCCTGAAAAATAATATTCTTCCCTGTTTTATAGCCTGATTGCAACCCAATGAATAGAAAGATGAAAATAAGGCTTTCATTTAGGCTCTTAAAGCCAATTATCCTTGATAATTTCATCTCTGTTAATCTCTATAGAAATCTTTCATGATCTCCTGGTGGGAGGGCTAGGTGTTGTCTTTAGGTTTTCACGTGACCTCTTTGTACCTGCCCGCATGGACTGTTGGACTGGACTTTTCTGCCTGAAGGACCTTAGGGATGTACCGGCAAGAGCTGGAAAGACCTGGCTGGTTTGCTGAGCGTCTTTGAAAGACTTTAGGTCTGAGGTCCAAAGCGAAGCCACAGACCGCACCCCACGGCCTTTCTGGAGTCAGAAGGGCTGGTGATGCCTCCTCCATGTTGCAGCAGAGACTCAAGATGGTTTTTGAATGTTGGTTTAGTAAAAGTATAACTGTTCCCAAAGCAATCGCCACCAAATTAAAAAATGGCTCTGTGTGGCGTTGGGAAAAAATATTACTTGAGGTTTTTTTGCAAATTTTAGTTTTAAGAATATAATCACTCCAGTCAAAATCATTTGCTGAAGTGGGTAATTCTTTATTGGGTTGTGGTTTGACCTGAATCTCTTCTTTATCCATTCCTATTGCACAACCTTACTGTAATTCCTAATTTGCTATTCTAGACATTTTGTTTCCGTAGAACGAGCACAGAACAAGCAGCAACCCAAATAAGGTTTTGGTGGTTTTAGTGTCTGTTAGTAAAAAGCCAACGCAGCGGGGAAAGGAAGACTGAGTTGTCTTGTACATCCCCCAAAACAGGTACATTTTGTTACCGTCCAGTGGCTTGCAACTGTTCAAAAGCTTTGAAAACCGTTTGCGGGTCCGCTGGTGTCACTGGGCCTGTTGTCTTAAACTTTTCCACCATTGCCGTTTGTGTTGGTAAGCATGAAGAGCGTGGGCATGGAGGGCACTCTGGTGATTGCACGGAGTCACCGTGGCTACGTGCACGTGCCAAATTGCTGCGTGGAGCCGTCTGAGCAGCATTAAATGAACTTGCTTGGCTACCCGAACAATATTGGGGACTCCTGCCAGCTCTGCTCAGGCTTAATTTCTCTCTATGGCACCACCCACTATCAGAGAGATAGAGATGCGATAGCATAAGCTCACAAAGTACAGTTAGCCTTAAAAAGGCGCTTAAGGGAGCGTACAGGCCTGGGAGCCAAAGGTGAAAGCAACTCTTACTATGACTGCTATGAACTTACCAAGTTCAAGGCACCTTTAGGCTAAATGTGAATATCACGCCTTGAATTATGCCGTCCTATAATAAATTTAGTGTTACATGTGGTCTAAAAATGTCCTTTGTTATTCATGAGAATCTCCTGGTTGAGGTCAATGCAAACCTCCTGTGTGCTTCGACATCCAAATTCAGGTCTGTGCTCTCATGTTCGATACTAAAATCAAAGAGGTAGTAGGAGGATGATTGTTTCCCATGGCTGAAGAGTAAAGCAAATGCATTAGCTTAATAATATTAGTTATAAGATGCAGAGATAAGAGAAATGGGTGGGGAGTGGCAGTTCCCATCTGAGCCCTAATGGGGACTGTGGGAAAACTTCAGCGAGCAAACCCCAAACCAGGTGAAAGTCGTTACAGCTGAAACCCATTACACATCCCAACTTGGGCCAAGTTCACCGAGGTTTTGCAAACCTTTTGATGAATCTGGGCTGAGTTTTAAGCGAGTCTGGCCTGAGTTACCGAGTCAGGTGGAAGCGCTCTTGTTCGGGCTGAGTTATGCTGTCCGTTTGAACTCAAAAGTTGACGTGAAATTTAGGATGTGAGAACCTGACACAGTTCCAGAGAACAGAAGATGATCCCTATAAGCTCCATAAAACCAGGACATCACCTGATCCTTCCTGTATTATTTTTTTGTTGAATTTGACGTGTTTCACAGCTGCATTTAGAAGGGCATAGGCAATTTGCATTTACGCCATTTTTCAGAAATTCTCATTTACGCAATGTTTCCATCACATTGTTGGAGGGAGATCTGTGTTAAACACCCAAAGGGTCAACAAAATGAAACTGAGATGAAATACATTTTTCAGGTTATATGATAACTTCCTCTTCTGTGCAAGAAGAGCATTTCTGCTGATTCAAGCCTAGCCGAAAGAGCAATGGCAATAACATGCCTTTGATGAACAGTGAAGCTTTGAGTTGAGCTTTGTGGGACAACCTCTGTCCTACCGCTGGGCACGATGAACGCGTGTCCCGCAGCGCTGCTTTCTCCCCTTTGGTGGCACCTACACCAAGGGGCCTCTCCAGATGCGTGTGCTTTATGCGGTCCATCTTTTCCGCGCAGCTGCTGGTGGACAAGTAAAGAGCTGGCGAGCAAATATATATTATCCCTGGAGCTTGCATTGCTTTTTGTTATCTGGGCGTGCGTTCCTACGTGCCTTATGCCTGCTGAGGCTGGCTGCTAAGGAGGTGGTGTTTTGCTCTGCCGTCTGCAAGGAGAAAAGGCAGCTTGTAACAGGTCATCTGGTGGAGCAGGAGAGCTCGGACCTGCCTGTTTATTTTTTCCAAGGAAACAATACAGAAAAAAGCGTAGAAGATGAACTTGGACCATGCTGCGTAAAGGTGCCATTGTGGCTGTATCACTTGGTCTTCGTGCGGCGGTATCGCTGTTAGACGCAGGGAGGCTTTCTTTGGGAGTATGGGACACAATAGATTGGAGGACACAATGAGAGCGCCTCAAGTACAATGTTTCGTGACAATAAGCAGCCATCAGCGCCGGGAGGTATTAGCAAAGCAAGGATACTGCAAGCCACCGGTTAACGCAGTACGTGCCGTGTGGTCTCGCGGCAAACCCCTATCGTTTACTTAAAACAGCACGTAAGGGAATATATGGTTAAAACCACATAAAAGGCAATTAAAAAAAGACAACAGAAATCTTGAGATGGAATTACATTAAAATGTTCAGCCAGATTCTCGTCTGGTTTTATTTAAGGGAATTTCTGGGGAGCTCTGCCAGGTGATGCTGGCGGCGTGTGTATGTGGCCGCTCGCACCCAGAATATTAAGTTGGCGTTATACGTTAAAAAAAAAAAAAAAAAAAAATTAAAAATATTTGCTGATTTCAGAAGAGCGTGTCCTGTGAATGAAATGCTTCACTTTAGGGTGATATGTTGTGACTTATGAAAATTTGAAATACCTGTTATGGATCGGCTCTCACTTAGCGGGGACTGTGTCAGGCGATGATTGAAGTTGCAAATCAGTATTCTCCGAGCTGGAATTTCCAATGGGGAGGCAGATAGCTGCAAAAACATCAGTTTTAAGAATAAAATAAAATGAAACAAGCAGTAATAAAAAAAGTACTTGACAGGCAAATTTGGTGTTACACGTTCTGCATTTCTTTTCAGTCTTTCAAACTTTCTGAACACTATAATTTGTTTCTAGTGTTAGCATCACTATCATCAAAGATGTTGGACTCTATTAGCTCAGCTGTCTAAGGGATGTTTTTTTAAAAAGGAAAAGAGTAGGGGGGGAAAAAAAAAACCCAAGAAGTTCAGCCACTTGCATTTAAGCATAATCACTTTTCTTAACGCATGTCTCTCATTTGCAATCAAGGCAAAGACAGCAGGAGAAACCTCCGCCAACCGCTCACTTGCCCCAAGCTGGGCAGAGCTTTTGCATTAGCTGTAGTTTCACTAAGCTTACTCTTTCATGGAGGGAATGCTGCGTGGTACGGCTTGTGCTACAGCATGGACCGAGATTTGGATTAAACAAAACCCACCATTTTTTGTAACAGGTCACAAATTTGGCTCAGTGGATGTTTCTTTCCGCCCATCGTTTTTCCTAGGGGAGGGATGTGTAGGGGTCCCTGCTAGTAGCTGATTCAGTCAAGAACAGAGCAGATGTGGGATGATGGATTAGAGAGTAATAGATGACCACGCGTTAGCTGAAGGAGAAGGCGTGGGTCCTCCTCATCGAGGCTTTACGCTGAAATAGAAGAGACTGAGACAGAACCTAGCTTTAGTATGACCTCCCTGCCTCAGCACGCCACTCACCACTTCTCAGATGGCGATGTTGGTCCTTCCCCTCTATTTTTGCATCCTAACTATGATGATGTGAGCGACTGATGGTGGGCACTGCTGCTGTGCCGGTGTCCTGCTCCTCGTCTGGCAGGTCCCAGCCGTGGCCAGGGCTGGGAGATGTCCTCTTGGCTCCAGAGTTACTGCCCCTCATTACTAGGGCTCAACAAATAGTTCGTCGTCATGTCATGGTCTTGCTTTGCCTCTTTTCTGTGTGCAGTTATCAGCAGGTTACAAGCTTTCTCATCTGAGTTATTTATTTGAATGATCTATCAATTAATTCTGTGCTGAATTAATAAGTAGTTCAGTTTTGTGTATGTATTCAAAACAAAATACAGGCTGTCTTCAAAGCCAGATGGAGCACATGGTATTTTTCTGTTTGGTTGGAGGAATGTAACTCTTTCAGACAGGTTTCCATGGCCCATACGGAAACTGAAGCAGGGAGTATTAGCTTTCTGTGAATACACCTCACGTTTATTTGAAATTTTCTCTTTTTGGTGTCATTCCCGGTCATCCATTCTTGCGTGGGAATATTCAAGGGGGAACAAGCAACAACGGTGACACAAAATTTGCGAAAACACGTGCGTGAAAATTTCAATGAATATTCCAGGAGGTATTTGCAGGGTTTCACCAACTTTGCTCATGTCTCTCGTTAGTATTTTTAAAAGTGCTTTTTGCAGAACATGGGACAGAGAATTTTTAAAATGTTAGGATTCAAACTTTTTTCTGGGTTTTGGAGCATTTGCCACTCATCTCATAGATCAGCAGTGATGTTCTCATAAAAGCCTCTCTATAATGCTAATTGAATATACTCCCAAAACTGAACATAACAGGAGGACATGGGGGTGGCTCCTTCATTGCTAATTCTCCACTAGGAAAAGAAAAAAAATCCTGTTAAAATCTCTTCAGTTCTACTGCTGTGACTTGCTTAGCTATGTCCTAGAAATGGAGGGATGTTGGAACCACGGGTGAATATTGAAGGGAATGAAAATCACTCGTGTGGTCTCTATTTTCGCTTGTTCATGCGCTGTTTTTTGTATTTGAGGTGTTTTAGGGCAGGGTCTTGGAGATGCAGCGTCTACTGGGTCCAAGGGATTGGGGGAGGTGTGATGCAGTTTAAGTGAGAGACAGAGTCTGCAGTGATTGAGCCACGAGTGGTGGAAATGGTCTGTAGACAAATCTGACCCAGGTGGAAGAATTGCAGGACTTAGGGTGGATATATGCAAAGAGGAAGGGTTTGCCACAGGAAAGCGCGTGGGATGAGACTGGCTTTAGTCAAGTAGGGAGAGTCTTGGGGGCTTCGGGGTTCATTACCTCGGGAAGAAGAAAGTGGGAGATTGTGGTGGGTACATCGAGGTGATTGCACTGAGCAGTGGAGAAATGATTTTCCAAAAGTTTGTTTGATGTTTTGCTGGCTTGCTCTTGGATACAAAGCCAGATATTTACATATTTTCAGAAGCACGTGTGTTATAAACATGGCCAGAAAGCAACATGTTTTGTCCCCAAGGTGAGGAATGTAAGCAGCCCCATATTCTGGAAACGCTTGTGCTCCACAAGGCTTTAGCAGCTCTACCACCTTCATCCTCGGAGAATGTTTTTCTGATGCACTTGGAAACTTTCCCTCCAGTTCCCTTACCATTTGCGATGACCTTTCCTTTTCAGTGGGAGATATAAATTGTAATTTTAAATACAGAAAGGCTGCTTACCGGAGACTGACCCTCCGGAGGAAGAGGCTCTGACGGGAACCCCGTGTTTTCTGCTGGTCTCAGGGCTTGTGGCAATGCTGGCCTTTGTGGCTCAATGGCTTGGGGACTTGTTTGAGCAGAGGGTGACCCAGATTCCAGTTCTCTCTGACTCAGATTAGGGATATTTTTCACAGTAACCCCTCCAAAAAAGTACGGTGTCTGGAGAACCTCTGCCAAATATCTTAATGGCACGTGGGGCTTGGGCTAGTTAGTGGCATCAAGTGAAACAAAAGCACCTCCCTGACAATAGCGGGAACCATTCCCATTGTGAGGGAAAACAATTTTCAAACATGAAAATACACCAGCTGGGTCAAGTAATGCTTATGAAAAATTCTCCAGTGTTACTTTGATACGCTCGGCGAAGGAACTTTAATTTAATGGGACTCGGTTGAAAAGAACCAATCAAGGAACAGTGGAAAAGCTGAATGCCCAACATAAATACCTGCAGTTTGAACCAAACAATGCCGTTGTTGGGCTCTAATCAGGAGAGGGCTTTCAAACAATGCCCGGCGGTGTCCCTCGCCAGCCGGCGCAGGTAGCGCGCTCGCAGATGACTAATGCCTAGCATGTATCTGGGTACATAAATTACTGTTTACTAATCTCACGCTCTCTTAGTCATCCTCAAAAGACTCCTTAAAGCGGGTATGCTAATGCTGGGCCCTTTTTTACAATAAGTAAATGTTCTGTTTGCGACACAAGTTGCCGGATGCAGAATGCAACTTTCTTGTAGCTGTGGTTCGCTTGGATGATCTTGACCTGATCTTGAAGGGTTTGAAAGGCTAATCCATTCATTCCTATTCCAGACATACACAGATTAGGCTTCTGTTGAAACAACTTGCACTTTTGAAAATAGCAGCAAAACTGCAATCGGCTTTGCATGTGTCTTAAGTTTCCAGCCTGGCAAATGATACTGCCCTTTGTGCCCTTCCTTTGCTGCCTCCCCCAAGGAGCGCAACTGTTCCAGTCGGGCGCGATGCACTCTCTTCAGCTGGTAAATTCAGTAGCTGGAGGTTTCAGGCATGACTCCTCCTTGATCTCTGAATTGGTTTCGCTGTAGAGTTTCGGTCTGAGGCCACGCGAGGAGTTGTCTCGCGTGTGGGCTTCAAGTGCAGTTTATCTTGATTCACCATTTACTTACTTCCGCAGATTTTGAAAGAAGTCTCACAAAAAAAACCAAACAAAAAAATGCTGGTGGCTTTGAAATAATTGCTCCTCATTTCTCCTTTCAGATGTCAGGTGATAACAGAAATGTTTCACGGCCAGATCATGCGCTGGTGCAAGTGGAGCTATGATGGTGGGTGTCAGCTGGGGCATCTGGTCTTGGGTATGTCCACATATGTCTATGCAGATACACGTGCTGTCCCCACACGTACGTGTTTGTGAGCACCTGCACCCAGCTCTGGGAGCCTGTACTTCGCTGATGAGTTCTGCTTAGGGGGTTGTTAATTTTCATGTTGGTGGACGCGGCTCCGGTGCTGCTGAGCTGAAAGTAATGGTGTGTTGGGGAGCTGCGCACAGCCTACACGTGTGGGCGTCCGTTTGCTTGTGCCTGTCACCAACCGTGAAGGTCGGAGTCTCAGCAGGGTGGCACCTGAACTTCACTTAGACTTGGAAAGCTTACAATATAGTTGTCCCAAGAAACCGGGTCTGAATGGGGCGCACTGGTGAGCGTCCACGCAGGAGAAGTGAGACAGCTGTCAACCCCCTGCACCTGCTGATGTATACGCACCTGCATTTATTGACATACGTATAGGGCTGTTATACATACCCATTACACGCACATATGTACGTACACGTTCATCTGATGCCAATCATACTTTGCTGCAAGAAAACGGATGTTACAAAGGAAAATTCCCCAAGTTTTAGACACGTGCACGCGTGTATGCCTTAGCTTTCCTCGGGGGGCTTTACAAGAGTCTGTTTCCTCCGTTGGCGCTGGGTGATGTGTCCCCGTCCCTGCCTGGCCTGCCCCTGCGCAGCCCCCTCCTGCCCCGTCTCCCCTGTATCGCTCGGAAACGCATCAGCTGCTGCTGCGGGCGAGTGCCTGTCTGTGCGCGCGTGAAACGCTGCCCGCGCTGCTTTTGGCCGGTGGTGTCCTCCACCGAAGGCGGTTTGCAGCTTGAGTGCTGCTGCGGGAATCAATACGGCACAGTTTGGCACATCCCTCTCCCTTGTATATCATCGGCAGACAGTGTCTGCTCTGTGCCCTTTTATAATTAAAAAACTGGAAGGTTTCCTTGTGCCCATTAATACGGTGCTGCGTAAATCTGCCCGGTGGCCCCCAGCTTGTCCAGCTCCACCTGGCAAATGGCTTTGGCTTTCTCCGAGACTCGGTCGTTGCTTGAAGCAAAATGACTATCCCAGGCTCACAGTGAAGACTTAGCTGGTTTTTTTTCCCCCTTGTGAGTGAAAAAGAGAGCTCTCAGGAGGTATGGCTTCCCTTCGGTCTGTCCGGGACTTTACAAGCGAGGATGCCTCAAACATTCAGTAGACCTGACAGACAGTTGGACAGAGATTTTGGCCCCAAACTGGAGGGTTCTGGTGAGCTTGCACGGACTATTGGCCGACCCCCTTTTGAAAAGGGGGACGGGGATAATTGCCTGCATCTGAATTGCTGGCAAAAGTGCTTTTTGCCATTTGTTTGCTGTTGCACCAGCCGTGGAAACGCGCCTGGCTAAGGCGAGCTAACCCGTGGTCACCATGGGCTCGACCTACGTGGATGCTCTGTCTGGGCTGGGGTGTCTTATGGCTGCGAGTGGGGGCACATCTCCGATACAGTGGCATCGGCAGCCCGCTGAAGGCCAGCCCCCAGCCGGGTAATTACTTACTGCATATTTACACCCCGCACGGTGAGGGCTTGCTGGGCAGCCTGCCGATGCGGGCTGCATACCCAATGCAGGCGGGCGCCCGGCGCCTTCCCCCACCATCCGTCGAGCTCCCCGAGGCATGAAAACTATACGTCTTGACTTCAGGCTATAGCGGCGCGTACCGCTCCGCTCCTTCACGTGGGCTGCGTTAACGCTGACAAAGAAAAAGGCCTTTTTGTCTCTGTATTGTCTCTGCCAGGCTGACCTTTAGAGTGTTTACTTTTCAATCAGCTTTCAGAAGGCGAGCTTGAACTCCCCGGCGTGAGCAAGTTCAGCGCGGGAGCGCTCTTGCCCAAACATTTGCCAAGATAACGCCGAAGTGACAAATAAACACAAGTTGTTTTTACAGGTGTAAAATCAACAGATCAAATGCTGACCCCAGCCGTGGTCGCGAAGCCGGCCCGCGTTGTGTTTGAAGAATACCACTGCATCATTTACACTTGCAAACCCTTTGTAATCTTAATCTCTTTGTTGCTTTTATGTTATACTGGCCCCCCAAGGTTAAAGAAAGAGATTTAGACCTTAAACACAAATCCAGCCTTCAAGCTCTGGAATTATCTTTGCCTTTAAATGCAACTGATCAATGCCCATTTCTTTTGAAAATAAAACCCTTTTGAACCTTGAAAGCCTTCCACTGTTGAGCTATGTCTAAGTGCCACATGGGGAAATGGGCAGAAAAAAGCCCATTTTTCCCTTAGTGCTTGCATTAGAGGTCCTAAAGTTCAGTCCAACGCAATCAATTTAATTGGCGCTAGCTCTAGTGACAAATTATACTGGTTTACACTCAAGTGTAGCAGAGATTCCTCAAATGCTGGGAAAGAACGGAGATACACTTCTTGGTCTCTACTTAAAGAGGGCAACAGTATTGGAAAAGGAGCACATTTAATTTATCACTGTCAGAGCAGGTGCAAAGTTTAATTCTAACTAAAAGCATTAAACAATTAACCCAGACAGTCAGGCCCTTCTGAAAACGCTCAGTTGCAGGGAACACATGGACCAGATTACCAATGGAAAAAGTCGTGGCTCCTCTTTTATTTAAATGAATATCTTCTACCACTTAAAAAAAAAAAAAAAAAAAAAAAGAGAGGATGGAGAGAAAAAGGGAAGGAACTTTATAGCCCTCTGATAACTACTGAATAAAATGCAGGATAGGAAGCTCCACCAGAGTGGCAGCAAATAGCTGTCTTTTAAGTAACTCATTGATCTTTCATACTCTATGAATTAGGGAATCTATAACCTGCCGATACCAGCTCTCTGTGATACGTGTGCATGTGCTTTCCGAAGTGCCTGGCTACTATTTTCTTCTGAGAGGTGATGCACTCCTTAGGCTGGGTTTTATCCCTTTGACACGTTGAAGAAATGCAAGGACTCTTTGCAAATCGGGCACGCCTTGCCCAGGAGCATTTGCAACCTGAGGTTTCGATTTCAAATAGGAGATTCCCCCGAATTAGGGTCCCATTGACGAAAGCCGGTAAATCCATCCTTTAATGCTTCCTTCATTAGAAGAGCGAGGTCCCGCAGCTATAGGAGACATCGGTGCTTGCTTGTATCTAAATAAGTTATATTCTTTGCGGATAGAAATGGTGTGTAGGATGAGGGGTGGAGCGTGGTACAGGTGATGCAGACTTTGGGGCTAAAAACCACATTCTGAGAGACAGCTACAGAGTAACTCTCTCATGCATCCAACCCGAGTTACAGTTTTGAATCTGTGGATTATGCCTTTACAATGAAATCCATCTTTCTGTGATTTTAAGAGCAGGAACCCTCCAGGAACGATCAGGTCTCGTGTCCGAAAGAAGCTTGTGGGTATGCTGAAGAAGCAAACTCTGATGAAGAGTGAAAGAGGGAAGAGCCCAAATCCTTCTGCGGTGTCTCCGGGCACCCTCGCTGTCTTCTAGAAGCGGGCAAAAATTCCTGTGATTTCTGGTGTGTTTTGCATTGGTCTAAATTTGAACAGCTGAGGCAATTTACAAGTCTGTCCTTTCTTCCCGAGCCTTTATAAAATATGTGTCTGTGGAGGATAAATCATTTCATTATATTCCATTACTTTGTGGATAACGTGCTGGTGATATCAAAACAATGAGAATAATAATGTCGTTCCCACTCCAGTGCCATCAGCAGATTCCCTCCTTCCCACCATCATTTCAACATCATTACCATGTCTCATTGCTTAGACCTCAGGTAGCCAATTTTGAAGCAATTCATCCTCGCAAGAAATGCCAAATGCCCATATCGGGCGTTCAGGCTGCGTGTTTCAAACTCCCAGCTGCAAATCCACGCAGGCTGAAGGGTTTAGTTCCTTACGATATTGTGCAACTAGCGCTGATGGGCTTCAAATGTATTAGTAAAACAACTTTTTTTTCTTGTATTTGAGACCTGCCAAACATACCGTTGAGCAAAGGCGCATTTTCAGACATGTGAGAACAGTGCAAACGGCTTGCAATTTGGTGGAATCTTTGCTTACATATCTGCGAATGGGAATTTAACTCTGCAATTTATAGAGAACTTATCCCCAGGGACACGGAGCAGCACAGAAATGAGATGCATGTGATTTTCGTGGACTTTCCGGCTCCTGCCACCTGTCTGCATCCCTCCCTCAGTGGTTTGGGCACGGCGCGTTCGACAGAAACCGCTCGGAGGGTCCCAGGGGTCCTCTCTCGAAAAGCAGTAAGAGCAGAGGAAAATCACTGAATTTACACGTCTTCCTCTGCTGCTGGTGCCTGCGGTGCCCAGTAAGGGGGTGTTGGGCTCTGTTCGTTAAGAAACTCCTGTGCCCTGTCAGAGGAGGCTCTGGACGTCTACGACATCCCCTGTTCTCAGACAGAAACCTGTGTGAGAGGACAGTGGGTCTCGGAGAAGGATCTATCCGTGGCTGGAGGAAAGGCACGGCCCAGGAGACCCCACGCCAAGGCTCTGAGATGTGTCAGCAGTTTCACTGATCGTGCGCTGGGTGTTGAGGGGGGCGGGTCTCATGAAAGGGTTTTTTCCAATGGGTTTTCTCAGAGAAGGTGGCTGGAAATCTCACGGGAACTTGTTTGCTTGGGAATATATCCGATTATTTCTGGTTTCAGTCCATTCCTGCGTTGGGAGTGGCGCCAAACCAGCAGCCAGCAGAGCTGCACCCCTTCAGATAGGAGGCCTTTGTGCTCTTCAAACTTGGGCTACCCAATTCACTCACGGGACTGTCCGATGCGAAACCCAAAGCCCCTCAAGGTCCAGGGAGGTCTTTCCCGTGCCTCTGTCTGAGTTTTGGCGAGGTGCCGGGTGAGACTGGGACCGCTTTGGGCATCGGTGTGTCCCACAGCGGGAGCTGCGGAGTGTGCAGTGGTGGCTCGGGGCCCCCGGGAGAAGGAAGCAGAAGGAAACGCAAAGGCGTTCGGGAAACTTTTCTGAGATATTTTCATATCTCTTCCTTTCTTTCTCCCAGAGATTTTAAAATTGTTTTTATCCCTTAAAGTGTAAACCATTTATTACAAATACCAACATGAATTTCCTTGCAGCAGGATAAACACTCAGCTGTTCCACTTACTGGAGTGCTGTAACATAAACAAAAACAAACCCAATGATTTTTGCAGTGAATTCTTCCTCTGGTAGGGAGTAGTATTTCTGCGTTGTAATCAAGCCAGTGTTTACGCCTGCATCCGAACAACGCAAACTGAATGACAGGATCCCACACGTACTTTTATATAGCGGAGAGATAAGGTGCTGGGAGGCAGACGAAGGAATACAAATGATCGGCTCGATAACGGCGTGAGCTTTTTCTTTGTGTCTTGGGGTTGTACAAGCGAGGGGCAAGACAAAAAACCCCCCACCCTGGCTTTATCCTCGTGTACCGTGAGCCTTTTGGACCTGCCTGGTTCAGTCTCACCAAGGGCCAGGTTGAACCAGAATGAGTCCGGTGGTGCTTTCCCCAAAAAGATGACAAAAATGCGTTGGCGTGGTATGCGGATTATTTTATATCAGTTTTGCGTGTTGGCCTTTCTAGGGCTTCTTTTCAAGATTTTCCTTGCGGTCCTGAGGATGAGCAACTGTTCCAATTATAGGCTTGAAATTGCTTAGAGTCACAGGACTCCAGGAGCTCTGACTTTTAAGAAAATGCACCAAATTTCCAAACCCTAGATTCAAATCGTGACAGCTGCTACAAGCCAGTCTCCAAAACTGATGCTTGTTGCTGCCTTCCTTTACTACTACCAGTGCCTGAAAAGGACGTGGGTTCGGGAGAGCTGCTGATAATTGAAAGTAGCATCAAGATGCCAACACGGTCCTGCCGGAGCATGGAGCGTGTCGTGGCTCGTAGCGTGCATGCCGTACGGTAGCTCCGGGGTACTTGCTGTCCCTCATTTCAATGAACAAGGACCTGGATTTGTCCTGGCTACACCACTGGTAAGCTTTGTTACATATTATAACGTTAAAATGTAAACGTCTAAAGCTTTTGACTCTTTCAGTCATAACATAAGAGTAGTAGCCAACTAATTTGGACCAAGGTGGAAGTAATAATACAATAATAGTCAAAATATTTTCACTACCTATAAGTTACGTTGTAACACAGAAATTGAGTTTAGTAAACTGGAAGAAAACCCACCTTGAATTGTATTATAATTAAACATTTTGACCATATCCCAGTCAAATATTTTGAGGACGTCAAATCCAAACATAATTTTAGTGGTTGGTTGTGTTTGGGTTTTTTTTTTTTTTTAACTGCAGCTTTTTCAAGCTTGGTTTCACATGGAAATCTGGAATTTCCCTTGTAGCGAGAGTCCTTTACTGCTGTCAGCGTGATGAGGTGGGATCTTCTCTTCAGCCATAGGGTTGTGTGATCCCTTTTTACAGCGCGTTATGCCGTTACCTTTGGTGGTAGCACGAGGCGATGAACTCTGCAAGTTTAGTTGCACCTTGACGTTTATCATATATGGCCTTTTGTATTGGTTTCACTTGTATCGCTTTTCAGTTGGTTGAAATACCTGCTCGGCTTGGTGTTGTGGGAACGAGAGAACATGGGTGCAGACCCTCCGTGATGGGTGCCATGTCTGCTTGAGGACCACGTTCGCCTCCTCAGCCAGGGCTGGTGCCCCTCAATGCCCCTGTGCTGGGAAGAGCTGAGCCTGTGCCTTGTCCAAGGACTCATTTTGAGGCATTTTTGAAGGGACGATGGATGTTGGAGGAGTGGAAAACGCACGTGGAAACCTGTTGCTGGTATTTCTCCCTTGCTTTTTTTGGTTTTGCTCGTCCAAGGCCTGATCTGCAGCCAGTTGAAGTCAAGAGGGTTTCCACTGCCTGCAGTGGGTTTTGCGTCCTGCGCAGGCGATGCAATGCTGAGAAATGATGAAAAAGGATGGATATAATTACGCAGTTAAACTTAAAGCCGCAACAGAAATGGGAACTCTTCAGTGAAGGCACCATGAGGTTCCAGTGTGGGCTGTTTCCCTGGAATAGGTGGTTTTATACTAACGAAGCAAATTCTGCATCTTGGTGAATAAGGTTACGTCCCAAAGACATGGTTCCACTTGGGATGGTAAACACAGCAGGGGGGAAGGCTGAGAAGTTTTCCATAAAATAAAATAATAGCAATAAAAACATCTTCCTAAATCTGAGGAGGGAGCAGCGGAGGATGGACTGGTCAGTGTAGATCTGCAGTGCTCCCCCGTGAGATTTAGCCAATTCAGGCCCCGAGTTGAGAAAATATTTAAGCGTGTCCTAAACTTGAGCGGTATTTTAATTCATACGTAAAGTAAGGCAATTGCTTTAGGGTTTCCTTTAGAACGAGTTTATGAGGAGTTGGGATCTCCGTGATTTACTGAGGTGGGATCAGGTCCTGCTCTGCCCACCCCGTGAGGGCAAAGCAGGTTTCCTTACGGTCTCCCGGTGCAGGTCTCCCCCGAATTTACCTTCCCGGGCAGCCGGGAGGGCACAAGTCATCCCTGGTGCAAGCTTGCAACCCAAGAAAACGGTGCTCCCCGATGCCAAGCCTGGATGCGTCCCTGGCCTTTTGTTTTGAAGACCCTGTTTAGGTTCTCTGAAGAACCAGGAGTGAAAAGGAAAAGCCGCTCGTCAGGGCGAGCGTGCTAATTCTGGCGAAGAATGGAAGGGTTTCTGTTGATACGCTCTTTAAAAGCATGATCTGTTTTCTGCTTCTAGTTAAAGAGGGTAGTGGCAGTTTTTAGTGGCTGTGTCAATGTAGCCCGTGTTATTATGTACAGATGTGCCAGCTGCAAGTAGGCATTATCTCTTTGATAGTGCTAAGCACTTTACAGTGGGTCAGAGGAGTGCGGCTCTCAACCAATAGATCTAATTGCAATCCTTTTATGTTCTCTGTGATTGCAGGTTTCTCCAGCACTATAAACAAATAGTAATCAACTAAACCTGTTACCTCTGAGCAGCGATGTCACGATATGAAATATTAACTGTTCCAAATAGAGTAATGATGGTTTAAAACTGTATTTGTTCTTGAAGGTAAAAAATAAGGAAAAAATCAGGAGCGCCAGCACCGGCAGCATGAAGAGCCCTCTGGCTCTCTTTCATCTAATGAAAAATTGTGTCTGTATACGACATGTTTTATGTGGTCAAATACAGTGTAAATATTGTGTACCTCTTTTGCTATAGCAGCAACATATTAACGGTACCACAAATAATCTCTGCCTCCGAATCTACATTTTTATGACACCGTTATGCTAATACAAGGCAAACTTATATTTTGCTGTGCGTCTAATCCACCCCAAATTAATCCATTTGTATTCCTATAATCCAGCCAACTCTTTTCTCACCTCAAGAAATATTAGACGCGGGCCCAGGATGCGCGGCCGATGAGACAGACTAGAGCTGAAAGCGGAGAAGGGTGTGTTTTTACCCATTTTTTTCCCCATCTCAGGAAAATTTTGGTGGAAGCTCTTCCTGGGTGTTTGGCTTGCTGGGATTTTGGAGAGAGCGAAGGGAGGAGTTATTTGGAGGGCAGCCTTTCTAAGCGCTTGAACTGAGATGTTTCTGCTCTGTAGTGACACGCTTGCAGCAAGCTGGCTGATTTTGGGGTTTGGCAAAGTCTGGTTGGGAAACGGGTTCCAGGGGCCTGATCGGGCCCACGCCATTGAGCTCTCCTGACCTGTGAAGGCTGGCCTTGGGCTCACTCTTGGTAGTTCCCCACTGGCCCAACCCCAAGACGTACTCGAGTTACCTGAACAGTTTTTTTTGGTGTAGATGGTTGAGTTTGAGGGCTTGGGCATCGGCACGATGTAACTTACTGGCGTGGGTAGGGAGGGGGGTTCAGGGAGGTGACGGTACTTGGGTGCACGCGAGATGTTCATGGCTTAGACATCAGCTCCTCAGGTGCTGCAGGAGCCCCTGGAAACAGCCCCAGCATCTTGAACCATCAAAATGGGACTTCCCAAGTAAGTTGATCATGAAGGAGAGTTTATGAAATTTTTCATGGTTCGGGATTTAATCAAATCTGATCGATGCAGCTCTAATGCAAGGTGAACTTGTTGATCGCTTCCACTGAAGGGTGAAAAATCTGAAGGAAAAGCCAGGGCTGTGTGTGCAGCGCGCGTTTCCGCCCGCTCTCGCGCTGATGCAAGGCGAAGTAATTAGCTTGAACGCCGGGGCTGCTCATTGTTACTCATTTAGAGGCATAAATAACCCAACCAATGCCTTCCCACCCCCACCTGCATCTGTCCGGCTACTGGCGTACCCCCCTTTTGTCGCGGGGGCATCTCGGGCCCACCCCCCGGCGCCCAGCCGAAGGGGGTCAGTGTTAGGCTAAGCTTTGTGCCTTCCCCGTGCCCCCGGCTCCCGCTCACCCGGGGAGCGAGGGATGGAGATTGGGAATTAAAACGTCTTTAAAAAGAAAATAAGCTTTTGTATCAGCCAGCTGGCAAAAGGATAAAGGACTGCGCTCACAAGATGCAATCAAAATTCAACAGTGTTTTATTAAACATGTAATATTATCAAACTAAACAAAAGAGCCCTCAATGGCTGGTAATACAATGCGATACAATTTTTTTTTTTTTTTTTTTCATAGTGTCATTCATACAAAAGTATCATTGAACATTCGGCTCCCAGTGACGAGCTGCACATGCAGATACCAGTGCACGTCGTGGGCTCCACAACGAACGGCACCGCGTCCCGCAGGTACATCCCAGGTCCTTCTGCCGCTTTCCCACATAACTCCTGCTAGTGCATGAGGAAAATAGGTGGCTTACGGAATTAACCAGCCAAAGGGACCAGGACCTCCATCTGTAACCAGTTTATTTCATTTATTCCTCCGAGACAGCCCTGTTTGTAGACTTCTGCCCCGGTGCCTCCCCATGCAAGGGCTGCAAATCAGCAGCTGGTGTTGCTTCTTCTGTTGATTTTTTTTATTTATTTTGCTCTCGGTTTGCTTTTTGAGTGCCTAATAAAAGTCGGTCGATAACGGATAAAATGCTATGAAGAAAACCGGATCAGTGCATCGTTTAGATACACCTCTTCTCTGCTTTCGTATTTAACGTTGCGCCAGTAAAAAGACGTAGACCCAAAGCAAAGTCTTGGAACTTGGACCGGGTCTGGGTTCTGTGGCCGCAAATCTCCTTCCGTCTGACGGGTTTTGGAGACTCTTGTGGCATCTGAGAGCACAGCGTGGTCAAAGGAGGGCGCTGGAGGCAGGCTGTGGGTCCTGGTGGGTGCCACGCTGGGAGGGTGCGGGAGCGTGGTCTGGCAGGGCCAGCACATTTGTCCCACGCTCCAAATCCCACCTTGAGTTAGGTGTAAAGGACAGTTTCAAGTGCAAGGCAACGGTGAATTGAGCCCCCCAATCACTTATAATTATCTCCAAAGAACGAACAACAATTAAATTGCATTATTAACTCTTGATCTCACTGGAAATACGCGCTATCTTTCTTTGAAGTACCTGAGGTATAGCTCTTCTCTTGACTATATTTACTCAGTGAATTTTGGTCCCATAAGGGACTGGCAACCGAACAATCTTTCAATTAAAAAGCGAGGGGAGAAGCGTGCCTGGCCTCCATCAGCTCCGCAAAGCAACTTGGTTTAAAGGTGTTTGTGAACAGCAGCCCGGGAGCAACTCGGCTGCAAAACCTTTTCTTCGCTGAAGAACCCCAAAGGCAGAGCAGCAGGGAGGAAAAAAAAAAATCGCTAAGAAGCCCTAACCTTGTAACATACAGTTTTTGCTAAAAATATATATTAATAATATATTATTGAGCGGGCATAGATGAAGAAGGCCAGGGAAAGCGTAAGCAATAAGAGTGTGAGCAAGGTCAGTGTTCCTTGCCCGAGGACAGCACAATCAATAAGATCTGGTCAATACCTGCTTTATTACTACACTACCACTCCGAGCAAAATCATTTTTAAATTAAGAATATATTTTGCAAAACTGAATTAACGATATTGAATATTTTGCTCTTTGATATGACTAGCCTTCAAAATCAAATTATTAAATATGGAAAAAAGCATATTGGTTCAGCTAAGGATTTTTTTTTTTTTTTTGTCCCTGGAAAGGAAGTGGACAGTTTGCAATTCCCACTTGCACCCGGGCATTAAATTGCACCGGATCCTGCCCTCCCTGAGTGGCAAAATGCAAAGATACTCGCTTTTGTTTCCAAAAGACTCCTTTTCTCTTCGGAGGCAAGATGCTGACGGAGAAAGATGGGTGTGTAAAACGGAGAGCAGCAGTAAACTTCTGCAGAAATGGCGATGCTCGGCTCTCTCCAGTTCTGCAGGTGGAGGATCCAGCCTGCCCTAAAAATGCATGTTTTTCTTAGCCATCCCCACCTTTTCTCCTGCCCTCTTGGCCTTCCTGCCCTTCCCAGATGACGCACTGGGTGTGTATAGTCATGGTGTTAGCTTGGACCCGTCGTGAAGGCAGGCTCGGGGCAGGTTACTCGGCGAGGCAGCTTCCAAGGGGAGACAGGATGCGTCCCTGCTGCCCGGGGCAGGTCTGCTCCGGCTGAGCTGGATCGTGCCAGGTCACCCTCGCCTTCCGCTCAAAAGTTTAGAGCCTGGAGTAACTCCAGCAAATCTCGTTTCATTGCGTTAAAATGATTACATGGGTTTAAGATGGCCATTTATCACGCTAAATTTTGTTTCCTTTGGAGGGAAGGGAAGAGAAGCTCTTCTATTTAGCCGTATCGGTGTTTTGAAGGCTTAGCTTTGGTGACCCCGGTGCGAGCTTTGCAAGGAGGCTGTCCTCCCGCGGTGGCCTGTCAGCCACACGATGGAAACCGTGGCGGTGTGGGAGGGAGGGCAGGGGGTGCTGGGTGCGGAGCGGCTGCCTTTGGAGCTTCAGTTAGCACCGTTTGGGCCGGGAATCTTGATCTGGTATCCAGATGTGTGGCTCGAGCCTGGGAGGATGATATTGGCAGGGCGTTGGGTTTCCTTCATGCAGGAAAACGCTGACGGTAGCTGATGGCCAACCCCATCTCCTGTAGCAGGGTCCAGGAGATGATGCTTCTCTCCTGCTGCCCTCCCCAGGTGCCTCCAGTGCCTCGCTGGTGTCTGCCATGCACTCCCTTGTCGACATTTATTTTGTAATAATTATCAGCTGCTGGATTCAGGTAGGACATGAGAGATGGCCATCTCCCCTGAAATCGAGAGAAATTGAAAAGGCTCAGGGCTTTAGGGCTGCGTGTTTATATTTTATTTATTTATTTATTTATTTATTAAGTTTCACTCCTTCATTGTTTGCTGCTTGACTCCTTCATCAAATCCTCCTCAAGACATTAGACACAATTCACCCAGGGCAGGTGGAGATCTTTCCCCCTAAAATATGTCCTGGCTGTTTGAGCACCAAGTGATAGCTGGATGCTTGCATTCAAAATCAAAAGCTTTTTGTTCTGTCGCTTGAAACGATGTAAAAACCATTTCCCTTTCAAAGCACAGGTGCCGCCCCTCTTTATGAGCACCAAATTACCTTCAGCCCCAGCAGCTCCTCAGGGGTGATCGTCTAATCAATGGAGACTCTGTCGTCCAGTTTTTGTGGCTGTTTAAAACTTACCCGGTACCTCCCGGAGAACACTGGAGAGATGTAACTGATGCAGGTGCTTCTGGCAGGGATGGAGGCTTAAACCCAAACTTGTGAGGGGAGAGGTTTGAATTTGCTTTGCCTCTCCTCGGCATCTTTAAGTCTCCAGGAGCACTTGCGTTTATTTTCTTTTGGGGGCACTGAAGCCCTGGCCTGGATGTTGATGGTTGCATTTGCGATGAAGGAGGGCTTTCACCGTGCCCATGGTGGTGGCTCTGCTGTGGCAGCCGCCTCTTTTCAGCCTGACATCCAAATTGGGGAACTCTGCCTTAATTAGCTCCCAGGTAAGAGAAAGGGAAATAGCTCTTTAGCTTTCGACGGCACCACCACACGGATGTCCTAGCCAGGCGGATCCGCCCATGCCCATATTTCATCCTGCTCGTAGGGTTTTTGGTGTGTTTGCTGGCTCAGGGCCGAGCAAGGGGGATGCCCTTGTTGTCCACCACAGGGTTGTGCAGTAGCAGGAACATCAGGCTTTTAAGAAGAGAAAGCTCAAACCATTCATCTTCCTTGCTGATGTGGAGGAGGGAGTGGAGGATCCCTAAAAGTCACATGTTGAATCCTTGGTTTTGGAGTGGTTTGATGATACCCAGTACCTGCTCCAAGGGTCTTTGTAGAGAGAGCCAATACCCCTAACTGATTTTTTTTTCTTGTGTAAATTTGGTGGATGTGCAGCATGAAAGCACTGAAAGAGATCCTAACGGCATTTTTATTGGCAATATAGGGGAGGCCAACATATTGAGCAATTCAGAGGAAAAAAAAATAAAAAATCTTTATCCCCTTCTCACACAGCGCTTCGCCTCCAGTGTGCTCCCTTTGGAAAAATCAAAAACTTTAATCCAGGGTGACCTCTGGCATCCCTGACCCCGGCGTTGTGCCGGGACAAAGTTCATCTCTCTGCGGCAGGGTCTTTGCTGTTGCGTGCGCGGGGGTTCTCCCGCCCGCTGGCTGTCGGTGGCGGGGACGGGTGGCTCACCAGGCCCTCCTTCCCTCCTGCTTCGGAAAGGGAACGTGGTGCCTTGGAAGCGCGACTTGACCTCACTGGGTATTTTTAAAGAAAGATATCAGAGGTTGAACGGAGAGCTGGTGGGAGATCAAGGCAGCTGAACCTGGGGAACAGAGGGAGAGGAAGGAGGAGGGTTATACAAAAACAGTTAACGGCTAAAACTAAATGGAGGGACTTGTGAAATGCCTGTTTGGTTTTGGGGTGTGTGTTGGGGCCGGGACAGGTAACGCCTTAGCTGAACCGCTGCAGTGGGTTGTTCCGACACC
This sequence comes from Alca torda, assembly GCA_008658365.1. Classification (NCBI taxonomy): domain Eukaryota; kingdom Metazoa; phylum Chordata; class Aves; order Charadriiformes; family Alcidae; genus Alca; species Alca torda. The sequence goes on from CM018078.1 coordinate 3,116,106, forward strand.
GCACATCCCTGCTGCCGCCGTCGGTGGCACGCTGCCTTCAGCAAGCGTCTGCTGGCCTTGGCCATCGCCTCCCAGCCCCGGCGAGGCTCTGCCGGCGCGTGATCCGCACGGGAAAACTCCGGCAAGCAGCAGGAGGGCGGAGAGGGAGAGCCTTAAGACTTTAAATAAACTTGACGCTAAGTCAAAGCCCAAACAAAACGAGGGCGGGAGGGGAGCGAAGACAAGCAAATAGCCTTGTTCGCCCTTACATATATATTATACCTGGCAGTTAGTGGCGGTGGCCAGCAAGTTAGTGCATGGCGGGGGAAAAAACGCTTCCAAAAGGCTTGTCCCACTGATGGGGGCAGCCGACCGCCCCAGGGGGAAAATTTCCCACGCGTTGTTTTATTCTTTCTGTGCCTGCATCTGGGTGTCTGGGAAAGGTCCGGGTGAAAACCAATGGGTGGCATAGAGAAGCTGCTTTCTGCAGGCATCCTTGAGCTCGCGGGGAGCGTGCGCCGCTGCGCTCGCTTGGCAGGACACCTGCGATCTTTAAGGCCCAATTAGTCTTTTCAGAAGCACGATGTTGGAGGGAGAGAAACTTGACCTTCTACTAGGGCTGGGAGAAAAAAATTAAAAAAAAAAAAAGAGAAAAAAAAAAATCTTCCCTTTCATTGCCTTTCGTTACAGTTGCGAGGGAGGTGGCGGCTGCCCCCGCGGCACAGGGCAGAGGGCTGTATCGATGGAGCCGGCCCCGTCGGGTCTGCGCGTCGGCACAGGTGCGAGCTGCGAACAAGCCCGGGTTTGTACGGAGGTGACCTCCAGCGCGGGTTGCTGACCTGCCCTTTCCTCCTGACTCGTCTTTCCTTGGAAAAAAAAGGCTGTTTTCAGGCAGTGGCACACCTGTGAGCTTTCTCCGCGTGCAGAAATGATGTTATTTAGAGGTCTCCATTAATTGCTTCTCTTGCAAGATGGTTTCTGATCACTCGCCTGGGAGAGATGCAGCCAGGGTGCTGCCCGAGCTGTTTTAAAAGGGTTCGGCTCTGCTGAGATTTTGTATCTGTAAAGGGAGTTTACTCCTTTAAAGAGGTGAAAACAAGGTACTTTGTGTTTGGAAAAAATGCACGACTGGGGCAGGTTTGTCTGGGAAAGAATCTGGGTCTGTGTGTGAACAGGCCAATATGAACCAGTTTGGGACAGAGGGACACGCTGGGTGAGCTGCTGGGGTCTCTTAGGCGAGGGTTCCTGGGAAACTTAGGCAAATTGTAATTTTCTATTTGCGTTAATAACCTCGTAATCACTGTGGGGCATCAACAGTTCCTCATACGTATATGTGCCATAGCTTTACACGTGTGTATCGCCCGGATTCCCTGGGCGATGGGTCTGCTCTGCCTTCTTGCCTCCAGCCTCATCCGCAAGTTTGCCTCCTGTTTAATCCTGCGTGTATGCGAACTGAGGCTGGTGTTTACTCGAGGAACAGAGAAGGATGTTTTAGCGCAGGAGCTGACAGCACTGCTGGCGGCATCGCCGTGCGCTCCTGCGGCGCGTCGTACCCCAGCCTCCCTGTCCCACCCTGCCCCGCCGATTGCCCCCCACCTGCAGACGGGCAGAGCGAGAAGTGGGCAGGAGCAAGGTGAAGGGACACACGTGCTTTTTCAGGGAGCCAGTGAGGGCAGGAAGGGGCATTCCCACATCTTCCGCATGGCATTTATGTCATCTCTCTGACTTTTGCAGGAGTGCAAATCCCGCCGTGTGCCCTGGATATACCGGTGGAGGGCCCAGAACCAAAGGCAAAAGAGAGACGCGGAGTTGCAAAGCGGCTTCTGGTGAGTTACCGCAGCACGAGCTCTCGCGTTAATTAACATCTTCATTAATGATCCAGAATGAGGAAAATACTCGCAGATGATATCAAATGGGCAGGAGGCGCAAATATGGAATGATACAGGGAGAACGGAAAGATGGGAAACATGAGTAAACGGCAATCTGAGATTTAACGTGGAAAAATCTTGCAGCCACCAGAGCCTCTGGTGAAGCCTTGAGATCGTCCTCAGGCGATGGGAGTGTGTGCGCAGATGTGGCAGCAAAAAAAAGTGCCCAAACACATTGGGGCTGCGTGTGGATGGTGGTGGGGGCTGAAGGGGCTGGTTGTGAGGGAAAGATGTGGGCACAGCGTGACTGGGGAGCACAGAGGGGGAAAGAACAGTGAAGGTAAATGATAGAGAATTGGCTGAAATTACAAATACTGAGAATAAAATTCCTGGATGGAGAGATGTCCGAGGTTTCTGAGTCACTGCTGGGACGAAGCGGTGGAGGCTCCATTGCTTCTTACGCACACAGATTTGAAGCTCAGGAAGGACCCGTTGACCGCCCGGTCTGACTTTGTGTGCAGGCCCTGGCATTTCATCCATTTACTCTTGAACCGGGCCCAATGACTTGGGTTTGGCTTAATTATGGCTGGGGGACGTTTAAAACCAGACAGGGTAATCCACTGAGAAAGGAATTATAGGGCAACAACCCCGTGCTGGCAAGGAGGTGAGATAAGTGATCTCAGGGGTCTTTTCAGACCCCATCTTTGCAAGACAGAATAAAATGTGGATGCGCAGGCTGAACAGAGACATCTAAACTCACATGGGACCAGCCCTCTGGCACCATGGGCTCCATCAACTCCAAATGGGCCTGAAGACCAAGACCTGCGTAGCGTGGAGCAGCCGAGGTTTATACTTTGCTTGGAGGGAGGCCGCTGCTCGGTATCTGTGTCTAGCAACCCAGCTGTAAAACTTATCCGGGGTAATACCCTGCGTGAACGTCTGCGTCAGGCAGTGCCAGGAGGAAACCTCTTCCCGTGCGCGCATCCGAGTACGGACGGCGTAAAGGATTGCAGAGGGAAGTCTGGGGAAAGTCTGGGCTACATCGTCATTCCTATCCGTGCAGAGAGAGAGACTTGGCTCTGAAATCCCACCCCTAAACAGGGGTATCTCGCCTGAATGAGTCGCAGCTTGCTTTTCTTTTTGGAGAGTTGCTCTGGGGGTGATGCTGGGTTACGGTGCGTTCCTTTCCACAGATAACGGCAAGGAAAGAGAAGAGATTAAGGGGGACAAACACCCCACAAGCCACAATATTCTCGATAAACCTTAATTGAAGCGGATTAGCAATCAGGAGGTGTTTTGTATGCGTGTGAGCATGCTCGCACACACACACATAGATGTTCTGGGTACAAGAAGGGGTCAGGTCTGGGCTCTGAAAAAGAGTTTTCCACCGATTCCTAATGACTTAAGACAGATCTAAGCAACACCAGCTGGAACCAGACAACTTTGGCTCCAGAATTAGTGTAGATAATTTATCAGAGCAGTGCTTGAATAATAAGACTATCGCCGCTTTATTATATCAGGCAGTGTCATAACCAGATAGAAAAGTTTAATATTAACAAGAGGCGCTGCCTTCAGTAAGCGTGTGTGCGAGAGAGCGCCTTCTCATTTTTAAAGCCTGTGTGTACTAAAATGTCAGTGTCTTGACCTCGGGGAAAGGAGTTCGTTAGAAAAAACACAAATACAAAGTAAATAGTCTCTCTGAAAGGTTTATTTAATCTGTTTCTCTTCCTGCCCTGATTTTTCTTAATGTATTTAAAACTTAATATTTACTCTAGCAAAACAAAATCTATAAAATAGTTTTTGTAGGCTCCTAAATAAGTAGTAGCAGCTCAGCCGGAGCCAGCCGGTAAGCGCTGCGAAATATGCATTGTAGAGACATTTGAAGTTGTCCCCAGTGGACAATTTGCACCGTTCAGTGTTAAAAGGCTCTATTTCAGTGCCGCAGAAAGCCCCCCAGACCCCCTGACTAGGCAAGGCGAGTTTACAGATGATGTACTCCACTCAGCCGCCTTGTAGTTGCAGGGCTTAAATGGCTGGCAGGGCAGAGAGGGGATAGTTAAAACCCTCAAGCTGCTAAAATGGAAAAGCCTGGCAAGATTTTATGGCAGGAGAGGAAATAATTTTTGAAGGCTCAATGTTACCGGCTTGACCAAGCAGACAGAGGCGGGGGCTGCCCCTGCCAGGGAGAGGGGGCTTTGGGAAAGGGGCTGCCCACCAAATATTGAACCCGTGCCGAAAAATGAAAAAAAGGGAGGAATCCGCGCGGCCAGGTAACGGTGCAGGCTGCTCTCTTTTCCTCTGGGTAAAAAAAACCTGCCCTGCTAATTACTCTGCTTTAGAAATGTATCTGACAGGAGGTGTTTATACTCAATTTACCGCAGGATCGAGCTCTTTCTCCTGAAATTTGGCTTTGGTTTCTTCCTCTGTGAAGTTTGGGAGGGAAGGGGGGAGCGATTCCGCTAATTTTCACTGGCAAAGCACACCAGTGAAAATTAGCCATGCAGTGGGATGCAGTGAAAATCCCACACAGTGGGATGCACTCTATGTCCTGGTGTCCATCCGCCCATCCATCCTCGTGGCACCAACGTATTTTGGGTGCTCTCTGCCACCCAGGGCACCCTCTCCAGCCCATAGTCCCTGGGTCCAAATCACTTTTGGGTAAAAATTGAATTATTTTAGCTCTTCAGGGTAAAGCAGACCTAGTCACACTCTCCATGTCCTACCACTGTCAGGAGATGCGTGGAGAAATTAAGAGTGGGAGAAATAATTTGTCTGTTTCTTTATTTTCTCTGGATTGTCTTAATTCGTTTATCAGCACCTTTCCCGTCCTTTTGTGGTGGTTTTATGGCTTGAGATGTTTATGTTTTTGCTTGGGTTAGGGTTTTTAGCTTGAGAGGTTTATGTTTGCTTGGTTAGGGGTTTGGTTTAGGGGTGGGGCTTTCTTTTTTTTTTGGGTTTTTTTTTTTTTTTGTGTGTGGGGTTTTTTTTTAATTGAGAAGTTGCAAGTAGGTTTCCGACACTCTGAAGAATACCTGCAGCCTCCTGTTGTGCACGGAGAAATGTGCTGAATTCAAAGAAGCTCCTTAGACTGTCTCTTTTGCTGGAGTTTACACAGGATTTCCCATTACCATTCAGGGAGTGAACAATGTACAGAAAATATATTATTTTTTTTTTTTTTTCCTCTTTTCAAGAAAAAGGCTCTGAGCGGTATCTGATCTTTTTTTGGCAGCTAGTTAGAAACGACCCTGCAGGGGGACGGAGGTATGAACATAGGAATAAACTCCAACTTGTATTTTGATTCTTTTAATTTTGAAATTGTGAGTTATTTCCTGCAGGCAGGAGGGTGGACACTGCCTCCAGCACCTCGTTTGCTGGAGAGAATTGAGAGCATTTGGTTTTATCAGCCGCTGGCATGGTAATGAGCCTATTTCTATTGAAATTGGCTCATTACTATTCATTTTTGCTGGCTCTCGACCAACTCATGAACCGCTTTTTGATTTTCAGGGGAGGGAAAAAAAAAAAATAAAAAATAAATGTAGGGAGTTGGTCCCATCCACCGATAGAAGTGACAATGCGAGGACGCGCCGGGCGAGCGCCTGCACTGTGACCCTGCGGCGCGGCTCAGGCCTGACCACTGCCACCGCCGCTGTTGTGGCCACGGTCCTCTCCTCCTCCCGGGGTCCCTTCCCACGGTGCCAAAAAGGTGGGATGGGGTTTGTGAAGGGTACACAGAGCGTCCGGCAAGGGTTTGTTTAATTTAAACGGGACCCGACCTGATGAGAAGCTGGGTTTTGAGAGGGGACAGGACTGCGTGGGTATTGACCGGCTGTGAGAGCAACCTGGAAAATAATCATCTGTGCTCATATGCTTTGGTGGGCTGGTAGTTTGTGGTTGGGGGGGGGGGGCAGTTGGCAACTTGTCAAATTGTGTTATTCAAGTGTATATAGTGACATTTAAGGGCTTTTTTTTTTTTTTTTCTTCTTATTTTGAGCAGTGTGTAAGTTCTCTCTCCCTCACACAGGCACACGTGCTCACACACACGTCCCTGGGGAGTGTTTTAGCACCAGTGAAAATCAAAACTCATCTCTTTGAATGTCTGCCTGAAAAATATCTTTCTTTAAAAATGACTGAGCGTGTATTAATTATATATGAATGTAATTTTATCCCCGTTATCAGTTTGAAAAAACTCAGCTGGGCTCTGCCACCTGTACTCACATGTGACTAAAATGCCATTAAACTATTTTGGCTTATGAAGATAGGAGATTTCTTGTGCGGATAAGGAGCCACCACATTTGGTTGCATCTTTCTCTAGATGCCTGGCGGGACACTGGAAGGGGCATCGCTTTCAGGTGGGCTGTGTGTGGCCCTTTCTGAAATGACCTTTCAAAAAAAAGCACCCAGACATCACTAATTGCTTTATAAAATCTCACCCCTGGTGGGAGAGAGAATATTTTGGCAAAGAAGCACCAAAATTGATTTCTATATATGCATAGTCTCTTTCCATTTTTTTTTTTCCCCAAGACTGTTTGCCTTCAAATTAAGAAATGAAATAAAAATGCTAATAGCTTGCAATTGAATTGTCTGTATTTAATACTGTTAGCTATGTGCTTCTGTGGTGCACAAGAAAGGAGAGCGTTTATTTTCTTCTGTAATTTGAAAAATAAAAGTCCAATTGACTACTTCTTAAGTATCAGAAGCTGGAAAAATGATAGGCAGATGATGACTTCTATAAAGTGAACACTGTCCCTGCAGGTAAATACTGAATTGAGGACTACAAAATATTCACAACAATTGCTGATACATCTTCAAACTTGCGCTGTTTTGCATGTCATTGTAAGAAACTAAACCGGCTGATTTTGTAGAAGAACTCACAGCTTTCTTTTTTTTCCTTTTTTTTTTTTTTTTTTTTTTCCTCCTCTGGACTGAAAGTATATCTCCTCCAGAGCATAAAGAGTCTTTAAAGTTTGGATTCAAGTTGTTGCGGACTCTTGGAATTATTAATGCTGCTGTTGCAATCGCTGGTGTAGGAAAGCGACTTTGTGGCGCATGTGGGAGAACTTTCAAAGTCCTTTGAGGAAACGGTTTTAGGTTTTCCTTTATGTACTTGCAGCTCGCTTTGCTGGAGGAGTTGGCACAGTCTCAAGAGTCTGGATTCACGCTTTCCTCCCTTTGCCCGGTAGATGAGGCTGGCTCTGAGGTGCCATGGCTGGTCCGGGCACTACCGTAGCCGGGGACCTCAATGCGATCTTGTAAAAGCTTTCATCAGCTTTTGCCGGGTCATAACAAATTAAAACAGCCTGACCCAGTTTCTCATCTGAGTGTCTCGGGTCAAGTATATTTACTTCTGTTTGTTTATTTGTAGAACTTTAAAGACTCAGCTTTATTTTTGTTGCGGTAAACTGGCCAGAAGTGATCTGTTATCGTCGTCTGAAGGGAAGTCTCACGAGTGGCAGATGTTTGTCTTTGTTCACTATATAGCTGGAGTTTATTTAGATTTTCCCCCGAAAGATTTTACATTAGGAAATAAAAAAAAAAAAAAAAAAAAAAAGTCCCAAATTCAAATCGCCCTTGTTTTGTATGGAGTGGATCATCTGGACAAACTAGCAGGCCTGTTTGTCTTTCTTGAAGACCTGGGATGCTATTTCAGGAATCTGGATCAGTCGAACAACAGTTTTAAATAGACCAATTGATGTGTCATATCTCACATATTCCTGTGATTCCCCAGCATGTAAAATGGATGATGCAATGTAGGAGGCTTGTGACAGTGGGAAACCCTGGGTTACTTGGGATTGGAAGAGCACCCAGGTCCAGCTGGCTGGCACAAGTAAAATGAGCGTTGAAGGAGACGTAAGGCAGCCAAAAAACCAAAACAGGGTCTAGGATTTGGAGAAGCATGCAAAATGGCCTTTAGGAGGAGACAGAGAGGGAAAATGGGATGTCCGGAGAGAAGTTAGAACAGTTCCAGTGTCACAAGTAGCAGAAGAACCCACGAATCCTGGGTGTTGCCAAGGATGTGGGGAAATGATGAGGTGCAGTGATTGTTTCATTACATTGTTTTGGTTTAGACCTTCTGGTACCATGTACATATTAATATGCTTTTACACTACGGTGTTTTGCCTAATTCCTTAGCTCTGCTTAATTCACAGCAACATTCCTCAATTTGTCCTGGCAACAAGCTCCTTCGGCTTGTTGAAACTCATGTTGAATATTACAGGCTCCTAACAGAAAGCTACGTTAGACTAAGGAGGAATGTCCCAAGGGAAATGGTGGAAGCCCCATTGCTTGGATAATTTCTAATTAAACTAGACAAAGCACTTGAGAATATATTGTAAGGGAAAATCCTGTAATGGCAGCAGGCTGGACAGGGTGACCCTATAGGTCTTTTTCATTTCTAATTTCTATGATTCACTAATGATTAAGTAATTCACAGACAAACTAAACATCCGTATTGCTGGGTCTTATCCGAAACTCACCTCACCTATCAACCTTTTCAAATTTACCAATTAATAGTTAATTAGTTAATGTTTGTAAAGTGCTTTGAAGATGAAAAGTGCTAAGTGCTAAGTATTATTATAGAAATAGGGATAGATAAACTCATTTTGCTTAATTTTGAACCCTCTCAAACACTCAGAGGGCTCAAAATTCAGATTCAGATTTGAGCATTATTGGGTTTGCCTTCCTTGTAGAGGGACGTTCCGTGAGGTTGTTACGCTGTGATTAAAATACAGTTATAATTTTGATAATGCACTTATCACACGTGTCTATATATGGCGCAGCAGTTATAATCCTGATAAAATGTGCATGAAAAGCTATTGTCCCTGTCCTTACACGAGCTGCGGTGTACGATACAAGCACTTTGCTTTGTAAGGGACTGCAAGTGGCGCAAAGAATATGAAAGCTGTTTTCTGTAACGGCTTTTACCCTTCCGGTTTATGTTGATTTTTTTTTTTTTTTAGTATATTTAATAGCACCAAATGAATGAGTTAATATTCAGGAAGGAACTTCACTGAGAATTCCCAAATGACTGCATTTTAAGTCCCTTTTATGGCTGTTCTTACAAGTGGTTGCTGGTATGTGCTGTGGTCCGAGCTGTGGCTTTCGTCACCCAGAAAGTGGCACGGTCTCCTGTGTGACAGGGGTGGCATCTGCTGTGCCCAGCGTGGCAGGGTGCTGAGGGACGCAGCGACGGTAGGTCTACGAATGGTCGGTGTGAGGAGGAGACTGCAGGTGAAACTGAACTGAAGCAAATCCTGCCTGCCTGAAGTAAGGCAAAACCCAGACTGACTTCCCTTGGATTAAGTAGTACAGGATTAATTTTTGCTTTTATTTGCAAAATGAGCAAAGTCTCTGTATTACTAATATTTGTACCTGGTAAAAATACAGGTGTATGTTCAGAAACCAAGACTTGGACAAAATGGAGTACAATAGAAGTGACAATTTCAGTAAGTTCTGGTCTGAATATTGCCTTAACTTGGTCCACGTCACCTTTCCATTGCCTTTTGCAAAAGGGCTTCTTCCCTTGTCCGTGCCCATTTGGCTATCCCTAGGAAGTGATTTTCAGGCTTTCAAACACAACTTTGTTAATCAGTATCTTAAACTCATTTGTAACCGAGAAAACAAAGCAGTTTCAGGCGGAGCTCGCTAACGTCAGAGCATACAATTTGAGAGCACAATAATGATTCGGGAAATAGTACCATGTGGTTTGTGGTAGGTTTGCTCATTGTAGCGCTTGAATAATAAATCCTAGCTATCGAATCCTCGAACGAATAATCACAGTGAATGAGTAGTTTATAGGTTAAAATACGATGAATCAAAGCACTCGTTGTGTAATCTGAAAAGGCACAAGATTCTGTGTGAACGGAGGTTCTCCCAGTCTTCTGCATGTGCTAGAAATACAAAATGAGAGCAAATATTTTAATAGGCATATCAAACAGGTGATATAGCATGGAACAGAAGAGCAAATATATATATATATGTATATGGTTTAGGCCTGGAAGACCAATCTGGGGACCTAAAGGCTTCTTGATGCAACTTCAATATTATTATAAGGCTTTGGGATATGTTCTTGAGAAAAACAAAGGTTGGGGAAGCTTATGGTGAGTGGGATGGATTCTAGCTGGATTTTTAAAGGTAGCTCACACCAGGGTAAGTTGTCATCTCTCTTTGGTAAAATAACCCATTCCCCGGACAAAGGAAGTGCAGGAGATCTAATCTGTCTGGACATCAGTGAAGCACTTGATAAAGTGCCACATGGGAAACATCTAGTTAAGCAGGAAGAGATGGGGCTTCGTGTGAGAGTGGTGAGGAATGGCTAAAAGGGGAGACAGCAACAGATTGTGAAAGGGGAAGCACAGGGCAGGAGAAGGGCTCATTAGCAGGGTTCGTCAAGGATCAGTCTGACTCATCTTATTTAACATTTTCGTTAATGACCTTGGAGCATAAATTAGGAATGTGCTAATGAAATGTTGGAGTTGACAAAGTTTGGAGACACTGCCAGTGAAAAAGGAGAACCTGAATACACAGGAAAGAAAGCAGGTGGCCTTGGGGCTTGGAATGGGAGTCACGACATGAAATTGAATGAGAAAAATGACCAGGACACACGTGTAGGAAATAAGAACTTTT